>PVJA010009751.1:46798-59850 GCA_004027025.1 Myocastor coypus
AAAAAAAAAAAAAAAAAAAAAAAAAAAAAAAAAAAAAAAAAAAAAAAAAAAAAAAAAAGTGACCTTCTAAGGAAAAGCCACCTCTGCAGATGCGGCTTGAGCCAAGGAGCTTGAGACAGGGATTATCCTGGATGAGCCTCATGGGTCCTGATGCATCCCTCAGGCCCAGTAAGAAGAGGCTGGGAGACTGGCACACAGAGAGAGAGAGAGAGAGAGAGAGAGAGAGAGAGAGAGAGAGAGAGAGAGAGAGATGTGGCCCTGAAGACTGGGTGCTGTGGCCAACAGGTGCAGTGGCCCCCAGCAGCGGGAGGGGCAGGAGCAGTCTGCCCAGGTGTCCCTGAGCCAAGACCCTGCAACACCTGCACTGGGGCTGATGGAAGGCTCCCAGACCTCAGGCCTACAGGACTGACTGGAATATAGACTCCTGTTCTTCAGTATTAAGTCCATGGGATAAATTACACACTACTAATTTAAAATGCTCTAAAGTTCAAAACTTCAGAAATTTGACATAATGTCACATGTGGAAAATTCCAGCCCCCAAAGCACAGGTGACAGGCCACGGTTACAATTCAGGCACACTAAAAATAACATAAAATGACCTTCTGGCTCTGTGCATGTCGTGTGGCTGAAGCCTGGGCGTGGTGGTGCACACCTGTAATCCCAGCACCTTGGGAGGCTGAGGCAGGAGGACAGCAAGTTCCAGCCCAGCCTGAACAGTCCAGCAAGACCCAGTTTCAAAATTAAAACTTATTTAAAGAGGGCTGGGGATGCTCTTCTTCACTGCAAAAGCTCTGGGTTCAGTGCTTGGTTCTGGGGCACTGGGGCTGGGGAGAGCGCTGCATCTTCCAGACGCCAGGGAAGCATCTCTGACTCAAGCCTGACTGCCCCGTGGACCAGCTGGGGCGCTGGAGCGGATGGGAAAAAGAATTCCACCCAGCCCGCGAAAGGCAAAGGCGAGCACACGACACCCAAACACGGCCCCCGCACCATCCGCCACCATATGCTTATGTTTCTGCACTAGGCAGCCTGAGAGAACAAACAGAAAGCAACATCTCCCACCCAGCAGGGGAGGAGGACACAGCTCCTTCCTCCTCAGGCCCCACCTCCGCTGGCAGCCAGCTCCCACCCCCCGCCCCCGCCCCCGCCCCCACAGTGCCAGGACTCCTGGAGTCTGCTCCCCCCTGCTGTCCACTCTTCACAGTTGCCAGGGAAGAACATCATAGGACACCATCCAGCCTCTCTGTCTGTCTGGCAGCATTGGGGTGGGCAGCAACAGGACCTGAGACTCCACTACAGTACCCTGGAAGGCAGTCTGGAGTTGGGATCCTAATCCTGGTTGGCACTGTCTCCCCTCCTGCTCAGAGCCCCGCCCACCCCAGTATCCCAGCATCTAAAGCCAGGTGCTTGGAGGGAGCAGCCTTCCAGAGGTGTATCAGGCAGCTTCTTGTTACTGTGACAGAACACCTGAGCCAGGCTACTTTATAAAGAAGTTTGTTCTGACTCACATAGTTGGAGGCCCAGAGAGCAGATGCCAGGACTCAGGGCTGTTGAGGGTCTAGCAAAGTTGTGTGTTGTCCTGGGGTGGCATGGGGGAAGGGCAAACCATCGTCCCCACATTGCAGGCACCTTGGGGCAACTTCGATTCTCAGCTCAGACCAGGTCTTCTCCACTGCTGGAGCTTCTGGGAGAACCAGCGCGCAGCCAGTGTGGGTAGCCTTTGGGTGCTGCTCAGAGCACCCTCCTCACCGCAGCCTCTGCTTCTGCCCACTGGTCCAGTTACAACAGTTGGTGCTCAAGGCGTCTGCAACCTGTCTGTGGCCCACCCACAGCACAGGTCTAGGATCCTGAGCCTGCTGAAGTCTGACAGACACTGAGTGGTTCTCAACCTCCTGCACCTTTCTTCCTCCATTACCCCAGAGGCTGGAACCCAAGATCCCATCAGCCCTTGGGACCCACAGGGCTGTACCCATAGGTTCTGCCAACTCAGGAGGAGAAGTCATTGAACTTAAATTTTAGTTTTCATTTATTCTTACTGGCTTTTTTTTGTGGTACCAGGGATTGAACTCAGGGCCTTGCGCTTGCTAGGCGAGCACTTATTCCACTACGCTATCTCCCTGGTCCATGGGGAAGTGATTGAAAATAAAGCTGCACCTGAACTGAACCCACACAGGCTGCTTTCTCATCCTAATTCCCTAAACAACAGAGTGACGACTCTTCACATTTCACTTTGTACCATTATCATATGCAATCTCAAGAAATTGCAAGTATATGGGAGACCATGCACAGGTTTCGTGCAAACCCTATGCCTTTTTCTACAAGGGGCTCAAGCATCTACACTCCAGGAACTGTCCCCAAGGCTACCAAGTGACGTGACACTCCATTCCCAGGCACCTTTGCAGCCAAGTGAGCCAGAGACACTGCCCAAACAGGGACACGTTCCCAAGTCACAGGACAAGAGCTGGCCACGCACAGGCCTGGGCTGCTCACTCCCTTCCCCTTGGGCCTGGTGGCCTGTAGTCCCTCTAGAGCCACCACCCACGAGGGAAGTGACAAGAAAAGGAGGCACTGGCAGGGCCACCTCCACAATTGCTGCTATAGGAGAAAACCAAGTGATGCTCCTGGGCTTCCGCCACCGCACTCAGGACAGCCAGAGTCTGTGGTACACACTTTCAAACCGAGACGCTTTGGGCTCCTCTGGGCTCACCACCCTTATTTCACTTTCTTCACCATCTAGTCTGTCTTTCACTATTGGAGATGAAACCCAGGGCCTTTTGTACTATGTAGGCCAGTCAAGCACTCAACCACTGAGCAACAACCACAGCATTTCTTTATTATAAAACTTCCAAATCCCCGATCAGGCAGACATGGAATGAACCAGAACAAGCAGTCAATAGTCCTTGGAGGCCTGGCTTCAGCCACAGCCCAGGAGCAGGAAGTCCCGCCCTCCTGCCCGGAAGTCTACGGATGAGTAGGTTTCTTTCTCTCTCTCTCTCTCTCTCTCTCTCTCTCTCTCTCCTCTCTCTCTCTCTCTCTTTTTTTTTTTTTTTTTTTGGTCTTTTTGAGACAGGGTCTCACTATCCAGTTCACTTTTTATTTATTTATGTTATGGCCCACTCAGCCTGCCTGGGGGTGGGGCCGGCACAGCATGTGGTGCCAGGGATTGAACCGCAGTCCCTGAAGTTGCCTGAGCTTCACTTTGTAGGCACTTTAGACTGCTGAGCTATCTCTGACCCATGGCTGAGTAGGTTTCTGCAACTCCCAAACCTCACATTTCTCTGCTGGCATGGGCCACATCACACCTGCTCCCTGTATAGTTGGCAGAATGAACAGTGTTAGCTGAATTGGAATCTACTTTTCTATTTTCCTGCTACTAGGGACTGAATCCAGGGTATTCCACTGAACTACATCCCAACCCTTTTCTTTTTTCTTCATATATATATATATATGTATATATATATATATATATATATATATATATATATATATATTTTTTTTTTTTTTTTTTTTAAACTCCCAACATGGTCTCACTATGCAATTCAGGCTGACCTTCACTTTTGTAGCCCAGGCTGGTCTCCAACTTGCACTGACCCTCCTGCCTCAGCCTCCCAAGTGCTGGGATTACAGGTGTGCGCCACCACGCCCAGCTTTCCTTATATCAAAATAGGGCCTACGTTGCTCAGGCTGGACCTGAATTTATACTCTTCTGCCTCAGCCTTCCAGGGTTATGGGATTCTAGGCATGCCCCATCATGCTCCACTCTAGGATCTACAGCCTTGGTCTCCACGTCCCTCAACTCTTGCTGTGGCGAAGTCTGACTCAGCGTCATTAGAGCCAAATTTCCCCTGCAGCTGCCTTCTAGGGCTGTGCGCAGACTCGGAGGGCGCCTTGGTGTCCCTCGTGCTATATTGAGCCCATAAAAAGATATCCTGGCCCACACTGCAATGTGAATGGACCTTGAAAATAAGATGCTATAGCCGGGCGTGGTGGCGCACGCCTGTAATCCCAGCACTTGGGAGGCTGAGGCAGGAGGATCAGTGTGAGTTCAAGACCAACCTGGGCTACAAAAGTGAGCTCAAGGCCAGCCTGAACTGCACAGTGAGACCCTGTCTCAAAAAGACAAAAAAAAAAAAAAAAAAAAAAAAAAAAAAAAAAAAAAAAAAAAAAAAAAAAAAAAAAAGAAAATAAGATGCTAAGCGAAACAAGTACATTAGTCAATTTTCTACCACTGTGACAAAATGCCTGAGGAAAACTTAAGAGGAGGAAAGGTTTACAGTGGTTCAGGAAGTTCACAAGCCTCAGCCCACGGTAGCTGGTTCTGAAGGTGCTGGGTCTGCGGTAAGGCAGGAAGAACACGTAAGAACACAGCTCCTCACTTCATGGCTGCCAGGACGCAAGGATGAGAGCCTGAGAGGAAGCCCCAAAGATCAGGATGCCACAACCTACTCCCCTCCACCAAGCCCCACCTCCAGTTTTCATCACCTTCCATTACCACCCAGCTCCAATCTCATCAATGGGTTAATCCGCTTGGTGGGGTAAGAGGCCTCCTGAGTGACCCCAAACACTTCCCAACCGCTCACCAGGTCCTAAGTCTTCAGTGAAATTTTTAGAGGACTGATCCTACCCCAACTGCAACAAGGAGCCACTCACAAAGACTGATACAGTGGCATTCCACTTGTACCAGGCCTAGGCTGAGGCCGAGGCAGGCAGATTGCAAACTTAAACCCAGCTGGTCCAGTTTAGCAACTCAGTAAGACCAAAATCAAAATAACAAAGGGCTAGGCCTATAGCTCACCACAAAGGCCCTGGGTTCAGTCCCTAGTACTGAGAAATAAAAAAGGAGTCCAGAGCTGGAGAGGCTGCATGTGCAGGCACCCAGCCAGGGGACAGGGGCACAGGCCTAGGGAGACAACTTTGCTATGTTTAGTGAGTTGAGTGCTCAACAGGACCTGAGAGCAACCAAAGCACTCTGGAAACCTCGCCTTAGCACACTACGCGTGGCTCTCACCCTGCCACTCACAGTCCTCTGGGACTGGGACAGCCCAAACCCCAGACCTCTGCATGCCCACCGTGGGTCACAGTGTAACAGCACCCTCTCCAATGGGCCATTTCCTCCAAATACTGGGGACTGAACCCAAGACCTTCACATAGCTACATCTCCAGCCCTTTTTATTCTTTGCTTTGAGACAAGGCTGGGTGAGCGCCTGGAATCCCAGCACTCAGGAGGTTGAGCCAGGAGTACTGTTGGGAGTTCAAGACCAGCCTGGGCTACAAAGTAGACTCAAGGTCAGCCTGAACTGCATAGTGAGACCCTACCTCAAAAAGACTGTATACATTTATCTTTTATTTTTATCTTTTAGACAGAGTGTCACTAAGTTTCCAGGACTGGTCAAGAACAATCCTCCTGCCTCAGCACTGACATTTAAATTTGGGGGCGTTGCTAGGGATGAAGCCCAGGGCCTCCCACAGGGTAGGCCAAGGCTCCCTCTACCACTGAGGGCCAGCCCCAGCCTAGACTCCTTCCTCCCCACTAGAGAAGGTCTTCTATGTCTCTGAAAGTGAGCAGTCATTCGGCAGGACCCCCGGCAACTTGAGTAGCATCTTGTGGTTACCCCTAGCACGCACTCTCTGGCACCGGGTCTGTTGGCAAACACGCCAGACAGACAGACACAGGCAGGCAGACAGACAGACAAACCTCACACACAGAACAGCACAGCTGAGCGTCACCGAGATGATGAAAGCGCCTGGCCTTGGAGGGCTGCGGTGCACAGTTCAAAGGCAGGCCAAGCCCCACGTCAGGGGCAGGTGGCAACTCGCTCAGCAGGTGGGGGCAGGGAACTGGCAGTGTCCTGCCTCTTATTTGAATGCTGGGGGGAGGGGGCCCTTCACTTCACATAAAGGTTTTTTGTTGTTGTTGTTTTGTTTTGTTTTCCCAGCAGGCATGGCGCCAACCCTGTAATCTCAGCACTAAGGAGGGGCCAGGCAGGAGAATCACAAGTGAGACCAGCTGAACTGTGTAGGGAGACTGTGTGCATGGGCATGGCCGTGAGGTGTCCTGGAGAACTAAGCAGGGCCCCGGACAGAAATTCGCTATGACCCCATGCCTCACTTTCCTTCCTTTCACTCTTCTCTATTTTGTATAATTAATTAATTAATTTATTTATTTATTTATTTATTGAGACAGGGTCTTGCTAGGCAGTTCAGGCTGGCCGTGAGCTCACTTTTGTAGCCTAGGCTGATCTTTTTTTTTTAATTTTATTTAATTTTTTTTGTTTCAGAACTTTTGTTTATTTATTTTTATGGCCAGCTCAGCCTGCCCTGAGGGCAGGGCTGGCACAGCATGTGGCACTGGGGATAGAACCGCGGTCCCTACAGGCGCCTAAGCTTTCCTAAGCAGGCGCTTTAGACCATCCTGCCATCCTGCCAGGCCCCCCAGGTCTATTTTGTAAATTTTCTAGGTAAGGAGGTGACACTTTTGTCATGTGGAATAACAAAACCTTCATTCACAGACCACCCAGTGCAGCTGCCTCCCCTCCCTGGGGAGATGGGGACAGATCTGTGGCCTGCCACTGCAAGGCCCTGTCCCCTGATCCAGGCCTCATGGCTGCAAGACAAGGCTCAGCCAGGCCAGAGCTTGGGGACTCAGAACCTCGGGATCCTCAGATTAAGGGTCCTTTCCCACCCCCAAAGAGCCTGGGGGTCTCAGGGCTGTGGTGGCTGCAGGAAGACTGTGTGGTACTGAGTCTGTCCCCAAAAGGGGAGGGAGGTGGCCCGGCTGGGTGGCCAGACAGCTCTGCCGGGTCAGGTTACCAGCGGTTATTTAAAGCTGGCTCCTGCGCCCCAGTGGCCTGCGTGACTGGGATGGGAAAACGCCGGGTGCCTATGGCAACTGGCAGCGTGGCCTTGGAGACTAATCTCCAGCTGCAGGCGGCACAGCTCCCAGCGGGGCCCAAGCTAGGGGACAACACAGGCCCCTCTCCCTGCAGAGGGGCACCTGGCCAGCTCAGGCACACAAGTTCCCACGGCTGCAAGCCGCACATCCAAGCAGGGACAGGACTGCTCACTCCATCTAGCACTACCACACCTGGTCCTGCCAAGCCCCAGGGACCAAGCACAGGCGGCCCTTTCCCTCAGGGATCCTGAGGGAGAGGACAGGACAATGATAATAAGACAGACTCTAATGCTTGCACGATGACACGTCATCTCAGCAGGCTGGGAGGCTGAGGCAGGAGGGTGACAAATTCAAACCCAGCCCGGGAATTGTAGCAAAAGCCCTCTCAACACAAAAAGCCCAAATGGCGGAGGATATAGCCCTGGGTTTGACTTCCAGTACCACAAGAACATGCTGAAAGGGACGCGGGACACCCTTGAGCCAGGGGTTGGTACAGGCGCAGAGGTTGAGGACTTCACTGCAAGTCCATAATTTTGCTTGCCTTAGAAGTAGACGGGTGCCCCACAAGCAGCACAGGACAGTCAGGGGCCTGCAGAGGGACACCGGGCGCCTGCAGCCTCCTGGGCCCCACCTGCCCCCAGTGCCGTGTCCCCGGCTCACAGACGCTGAGCAGACGCTGAAGCCGTGCCAAGTGCCCGCTGCCCAGGAAACCTGGCCGCCATCTGGGGCCGCCCACACGTCAGGGCCGGGCGCCACCGTAGGGAGCAGTGGCTGCGGTGGCTGCAGGGTCCAGCACAGGAAGTGGTAGGTGAAGCTTCCAGTGCAGCCATGGGGGAGCTGAGGAGCCTTGGGAACACTGACGGAGACCAGGCAGGGGAGGCCACCACAGCCCTGAGGCTCCTGAGCTCAGGTCCCCACCCAGAGGAGAAGGTGTGCAAAGCCCCCAGGAAAGGAGCAGAACTAGGCTTCCGATCTGTGCACTGCTGCCCCCCAGGGACAGTGTAGGGCACACAGCTGGCCAGCCCGAGCAGAGCTGCGCACTGCTGCATAGCTCCTTGACACAGCCAGGCTGGAGAGGTACTGTTGGGTGGCCTTGCTGTGGCACAAACATCAGAGTGCACTGGGATACCTGGAGGACAATGGAGACTGTCCCTTTTTGCTTGAAGTGCTGAGGATTAAACCACGGGCTGCACCCCAAGCACTTTACTTGGCCATGGGGTCTTCCTTAGGGTGCTAAACTGCCCAGGCTGTGGAGCCAGTGAGATAGCTTAGCAGTCTAAAGCCCCCGCTTAGAGAAGCTTAGGTGACCACGGTTTGATCCCCAGCACCACATGCTGTGCCAGCCCCACCCCCAGGGCAGGGTGAGCTGGCCATAATATAAATAAATAAAGCTTTAAAAAATAATAAACAAACAAACAAATAAATTGCCCAGGCTGGGCTCAAACTCACAACCCTCTTGCCTTAGTCTACCACACTCAGTGTTGGGATTTCAGGCCTGCAGCACCCTCTTCCATGAGGAAATATAACCTTCTGGGGCCACTGTCACATATATGGGCCACTGTGGACAGACATGTCATTTTGCAGTGGCATGTGTGAATGGGTGACTTAGCGAGAGCCTGCCATTTCTGTCCCCATCCATAGAAGCCTGGGTAGGAAATTCAGGTCTTGACATTACACTGGGGTTTAGGGACCCCAGTGACCCCAGCTGCTGTCATCTTAGTTCTGGCAGTTCTTCTGGGCTCACCTGCGTGGCCTGTGTGTATTTATTCTTTTTATTATAACACTTCTCTACCCCACACCGCTCTAGGCCCCTGGTTGACCGGTCCAGATTTTTACCACTCCAGCAACGGCCCAGGCTGGAACCGGGCCAAACCAAGGTGGGTCCTTGTCCAGACTCGAAGCTTGCAGGCCATGGTAACCCAGAACATGGGCATAGGAAGAGGGCTGGCATCTGGCCAGAAGTGCTGGCTCCAGGATGGACAGCGGGAACACGGGGCCCGAGGCAGCCTGGGTGGTTTGGGCAAGGGATCATGTTGGCCACCACTGAGATCCAAGATACTCAGCAGGGTTCCCAGATGCTTACCAGGCCTGGCCAGGCAAGCTCTGATAGAGCAATAACATGTACAGCTGCTGGTGCGGTTCAGAGTCGTTTGTGCCCTGGAGACTCATGCACCGAAGTGTGTGCAGGTTGGGAAATGATGGCCCTTGAAGAGGCAGGGCCTAGGGCTCCCATGGGTGCTGCCCTTGGCAGGGATTCAAGCTGCTGTCCTGGACTGCGTGAGCCCTCAGAAGAGCAGCCTGTCACTAAGCGTGGCATGATGGTGCATATCTGTCATCCCAGCACTCTGGGAGGCTGAGGCAAGAAGATCTCAAGTTCCAGGCCAGCCTGGACGATTTAGTGACTTAGCCAGACCCTGCCTCAAAATGAAAAGTAAACAAAGGGTGGGGCGATAGCTCAGTGTGCAGATCCTGGGTTCAATCCCCAATATCCTAAAGAAGAGAAAGGACAGTGCTGCTGCCTGCTTGCTCCCTGGATCCCTCTCCCTGCACACTGCGGCCACAATGTTTCAGGCCTTGCCGTGATAGAGGAAGGAGGTTGTCAGCAGGCACCAGCACAGCGCTCTTCAGTCTCTAGAGCTGCACACGAATGCACCTCTTTGCTCAGGACTCGACCTTAGGTCCCATGCCCCACCCCCCACATAGCTATCTGCAGCACTATGTGAACAGGGAGCAAAAAGACACAATGACTTGTAGGTGTCCCTGCTGTCACAGGCAGATAGCCACCTACACACTATCACCCTTGCCTTCTTATGCCAGGAGGTCAGGAGCACTGCCCCAGAAGGTGACCACGCGCTACAGGCAACACTTCTGGTTTTGTGACCTCTTGTACACACACACACACAGTGGTGCACGTGAACCCTCCCAGGAACATGGCCCCTACCCAGCACCACGGGAGCAGGCAGCATGCCGGTGACCACCCATGATAGTGCCAGGACCTGGCCACACCCACAGCCCGTACCAGAGTCTCCCTCCAGCTCACGCATGCACCTCTGCCTGCGCTACTCACTCCGGAGCCCTCCCTGGGGAGCAAGCCAGGTCTCAGTGCGCCTCACACCCATGCCAGCCAGGACAGCTCTGGGGAGCTGGCTCTAGCAGCTCCAGTCCCTAGCCCTGTGCTGTGTGACACTGGCCAGCCCGCTGGCCCTCTCTGGGTCACACTCTCCTCTGCCCCTTCCCTCACGGGTGGGGCAGCCAGGTTGATGATTACCTTCCTGTCCTCACACGCCTCCCAGGCCGTGGACCTTGGTGAGCCGGGTGTGGGCCCTTGGTAAGTGTGGCAACCCTCTGAGCACAGGGCACCTACCCTTGTGTGGGCTCAGAGGTAAAGGCCCGGGTCACTCAGCAGGGTCAACCAGAACTTCAGCAAGCAAGTGCCCGTCCCCCCAGCATCCCCCAGCACCCCCACCCAGCTCAGACACTGTGGCCCCAGCTCCATGCCCTGTCCTGGCAGTGCTCCGCAGAACATGGCAGAAGGCTTTCCATCTGCAGCACGGGCTCAGGAATCCAAACATGTTCTTTCCTTTTCATTGATGCTAGAAACTAAACTCAGGGTCTTTACACTAAGCAACATCCCTGGTCTGTCTGTCTCTTTCTTTCTTTCTTTCTTTCTTTCTTTCTTTCTTTCTTTCTTTCTTTCTTTCTTTCTTTCTTTCTTTCTTTCTTTCTTCTTTCCCTCCTTCCTTCCTTCCTTCCTTCCTTTCCTTCTTTATTTAGTGGTACTGGACATTGAACTCAGGTCCTTGCATTTGCCAGGCACGGGCATAATTTTTACTCTAGCCCTTTTTAAATGTTTTCAACTGAGGTGCCAGGCGTGGTGGCGCACCCCTGTAATCCCAGCACTCAGGAGGCTAAGGCAGGAGGATTGGTGCGAGTTTGAGACCAGCCTGGGCTACAAAAGTGAGCTCAGGACCAGCCTCAACTGCATAGCGAGACCCTGTCTCAAAAAGACCAAAAGAGAAAAAAAAAAAAAAAAGGAATGTTTTCAACTGAGACAGGATCTTGCTAAACTGCCCAGGCTGGACTTGATCTTGCAACCCTCCTGTTTCAGCCTCCTAACCCAAACCCAAACACATTTTCTTTCTTCCCACTCCACCTCAATGAAGAGGGTCTTCATTGGGGTTACACGGAGGCTGGGCACAGGCTTCTTAGGGATATCATGGGGCCCCAATACAAGAAGGGACCCCCAAATGGTGCCCTTATTTTCTGAGCTAAAAACGGGGCCAGGAGAGGAGTCTTGCACCAAGGTCAGGGCCACCGAGGGGTGAGGTGTGCTCCAGGGAAGCTGCTGCTCAGGCCAGACCACAGCAGGTCACCCGCTTGCCCCATCACCTGCCGCAGCTGTGGGTGAGGTCCCAGAGCACAGGTCCCTGCCCACACAGAGCAGGAGCCCCAGCTGTCTTGCAGCTGGCCACCACATGCAGCTTCAGCTCTCAGAGCCCCCAGTTGCCCAATTGGGGGGAGGACACAGCCACATGAGCAAGGACAGCGATAGACGCAGTGCCATGCCAGAAAGCCTAGGCCTGCATGCCCAAGGCTGGCCGCTTACTCCACAAGAGACTCTACTGTCCCTGAAGTCCCCGATCCCCTCCTTAGGAAGCTCTTTGGGCCTGTCACCCAACCCTAGGACCATGTCTGCTGGGCCCGATGGGATACAGCAAAGCCCAGTGGTCCCTCTGGCTGAGGCCCAGCAGCTCTGAGGGGCAGAAACCGGTGCCACTCTCCTTGGGGGCAGCGCCAGCCTCCACTGCATTCTCTCTAGCCCACGCCAGCCCGCCCAGCAGCTGGCTGGGGACACTCAGGGTTCAGGGCCCATGAGAGGGCAGGGAACATGGGTGAGAGTCCTGGAGGCAGCTGCTGATCTTGAGTCTTGTAACTCTGAAAGCTCATGCCGTGCTGCAGCCTGCGGCCTCGGCTTCCCTGTACGAAGACGCCGGCACATCCCAAGGGCCCTGTCAGCTCTACCAGTACTCGGCTCCAAAGCAAGCAGCAAGCAAGGTGTGGGAGCACATGCCTGTGGCCCCACCACTCAGGAGGCCGAGACAGAAGGGACCCTGGAGCCCAGGAGTTGGAGGCTGGTGCGGGCAACAGAGCAAGACCAGGTCTCAAAAAAGTAAACAAAAGAAGCACACAGCAGCCCCCATCCAGGAGGCTCAGGACCAGGGATGGAGGGTGCGCAGGAAAGGGGCCAGAAGACACCCCTTTGTGAATCATGTCACCAGCCCTGGGCACAAGTCACATCAGCCAATATGACAGAGATCAAAACTCACCAGAGGAACAGGTGGCTCCAAAAGGGCCACTCTGAGAAGCCATATACAAGCCAGGCTACGTGTCAGATACACCCAGAGATCCACTCTGGGGATACACAGGAGGCTCTGGGAGCTTTTATAAACGTATAAGGATAATGGCTTGTGCTAGATGTTGCCCCAGAGCCCCAGAGCCTCATGTGGGACTTCTGAGAGGTGGCTGGACTAGGGTTTGGCCGCCCCAAACTGGGTGTGGGTGGCACCAACCCACAGGCCTACTGCCTGGGTGGGAGGCAGGCTGCGGCTGCCTCTGACACCTCCTGCCTGCTTGCCATGGACTGTTTTTTCTGTACTAAGGCACCCTTCCCGGGAACTTGGAGACCGTGGGTTGAGCCCTCTGCAAACTGTGAGCCTAAGGGCTGGCCAAATAGCTCAACGGATTAAAGCGCCTGCAAGCAGGCCCAGGGGCTGGAGGCTCGATCCCCAGGCCTGTGGTGCGGGGCCCTACCCCGGGGGTGTGCTGAGACTGGGTGTGGTGGCACTCACCTGTAATCCCATATCTTGGGAGTCTGTAAACAGGAGGATCACTATGAGTCTGATCTGGCAGTGAGGCCCTGAATACTCTACAGACTCTTCCTTAAAATACAAAATAAAGGGGCCCGGCGGGATGGCTCAGTGGTCTAAAGCGCCTGCTTGGGAAAGCTTGGGTGGCTTCAGGGACCGCGATTCGATCCCCGGTACCACATGCTGCGCCAGCCCTGCCCTCGGGACAGGCTGAGCCGGCCATAAAAATGAGTGAATAAACAAACAAAGGTTCTGAAACAGGAAATAAAAAAAATAAAGATAAAAATAAAAAATAA
>PVJA010009752.1:0-48399 GCA_004027025.1 Myocastor coypus
AACTGATCTGATGATGAAAATATGTAATATAACCATTGTTAAATTTAAACAATAAAAAATTGGGAAAAAAAAAGAACAAAAAAAATAAAGAAATAATTAAAAAAAAAAAAAAAAGAAATCCACACAAAAAATGACTTCTAGAACTGCTTCAGAAGTTAGGAAGAATACTGGGTGTGTCCAAAGGAAGGATTAGCAATGTGTTTTTAAACTACAATAAATATTTTAAAATTTAAGTATGCACCACATTTCTTATCCTTTTACCCTATTTAAGATTACAATATGTTTAGGTAGTCAGACCAATCTGTCCTCAATATTGCTGCAAAAATGTATTGTCAAAAAAAGCCTTTATTTATTGGATGTAAGGTTTCACTATACAGCTTAGACTTACAATGATCCTCCTGTTTTCAGCTTTACCAGACTTGGAATTACAGTCCTGCATCGCCACACCCAGTTTCAGCATGTAGGGCATGTGGTACTAAGGACAGAATCTGGGTCCTTGTGCTTGTCAAGCAGGTACGTATACTGCTAAGCTATCTCCCAAGTCTGAAATGTAACATTTAAGAGGAAAGAAAATTTCAAGGGTTGGGGAAATAGCCCAGTAGAGAAAGTGTTTGCCTGGCAAGCTCAGGGTCCTGAGTTCAATCCCCAGTACCACAAAAAAGAAAAGGAAAGGAAAGAAAAGAAAAGAAAAGAAAAGAAAAGAAAAGAAAAGAAAATTTCAGAGACCCAATGACAGCGATGTGGGTCTACTGTACAATATTTAGTGTAAAAGTATATTATTTCGTGTTTATTTCCATATATCATAAACTTGATAGCATAAGGTAATGCCACTTTGAATACATGTAAAACAGTTCTTGACAAAGTTCAGAGGAAATTTGGTTGAAATATAAAATACTACATAAATTACAGTTTATACACACTTCCCTTCAAGTAGTTGAGAATATCAAAATAGTGAAAAGTTATTTCATATCATCACTCGAAATTAAAGTATTTCAAGTTTATTTTGTTCTTTATCTTCAGTTAGTCTTCAAGTATTACTATGCTTGGGATATATATGTAAACATACCCTGTCCTTTCTAGGCTGAAGAGCTGAAGTTTCTTTTCATGTACTTAGTCTCTTGAAACAATTCGCAGCAATGTCGGAAACCTCATCGGGGAGGCATTTGGCTGGCTACACCCTCGTTTCAACAAGCTTGGTTTTACTTCTCTGCTTGGATCAGACTTTCCAGGACCTCTCCGTACAGTGCCAATAGAAGAGATCTTTATGTCATATTGTACTTCCTGTGTTCCAGGAAACTAAGTCATGCTGTAATTTAATATAACCAAGCTTTAGGCTTAATTCTGATTCCTCACAAAATAAAATACTGTATTTTAGTTGAGATATACTGACATAGAAAAGGAATGTTTAAATATTTAGAACTAAAATGGTTACCAGGATTATCATATTTAGAAAGTATTGAACACTATTTTTCACTCTTGGCTTTATTTGCTTATATCCTTTGTCATGATGATTTCCAAGACCTATCTATTAATCTTATCTATTACTACATCACATATGTGGTGAATCATGCAACATGGCCTGGCTACATTAAGCCACCAGTGTACTAGAGAGTTTCGTGCGCGTGCGCGCATGTGTGTATGGGTGTGTGTGTGACAGAAGATCCCTGTGCATGTGTTTTAAAATATTGTCACTATTATCACTACTGAACATACACAAATCTGCCTTTTTTTAATCTCTTGCACAATCTATATCCACATAATAGGTACAAGTGGCTCATACTGCACGTCATGTTATACAAAAATACTCTTTGAAACAAAGAATAACACACCATTACTTACTAAAGTCAAACTTTCGGGGATGTGTCTTAATGATTCAAAAAAAGTGTTTCATGGAGAGTTGGCAGGGGAAAAGAAATGTATTCTTTCCTTCCAGTTAAGCAAATGAACCCAGTCAGGAAAGCTAGACAGACAAAACAGACTTAAATGAAAATGCTATACATAAGTGGATGTTTTTCTGCAGACTAACTGAATGCTCTAGTCAGTCACTAAACACTTAGGATCTATTCCATATACAGAAGTTCTGTAGAGGACACGAGTTCTCCCTGATCGAGGCACTCTGCTCCTGCTTTCTTAGGAACAGCTATAAATTCATGAAGAGACTGGCAAACAAATTCAACCCACAGACATATGTTGTTGGGCCTGAACAATGTTTTGAATCAATTTCCAATTGAAAAATGAGGGCTGTTACTTAAAAAGAAGGGAGAAAGAAAGGAATGGAGGGAGGGAAGGACGAAGGAAAGAAGAAGAAAGAAAGAAAGAAAGAAAGAAAGAAAGAAAGAAAGAAAGAAAGAAAGAAAGAAAGAAAGAAAGAAAGAAAGAGGAGTTTATTCATGCAGATCCTTCTACATAAATCATCACATACTGCAACCAGCCCAGGATGCCTGGTACATGCTGGTGGCGAAAAGCACCTCTGTGCTCCACACAGCACAAATCTGCTCAGCTCCCTAGTTCTCTGCTGCCTACTTGTCTTTTGTAGATGTCTGGAAGCATTTGTGACTGGGATCTCTGACATCGTAGAAATAAAGAGCAGAGCAGAACCGAGAGATGGTTTGCACTTCTTTACCAAGAAATTATTCATTCCTCTTTACTTCACTTATTCATTTATTCTTGGAATTTTCTTAACATGCTCTCTGTTACAGAAAGCTAAACACTGGGCTCTACTCTTTGCTATTGTGAAGCAAGTTCATCTTCCTACTCTCTTTCCTTTGACCTTTCACTATTGCTATTATTTTTGACAGATGTTAGACACTGAACTGAATTGCTTTCTCTTCTGTTTTAGGGTGATGTGTTTCTTCTGCTAAACTGACTGTGGGCTCTTAAAACAGACACTACATTTATCAGTGTTTTTTGTTCCCTAATGTACTTCAAGCACTACTGGAAGTGGTGCCTCTCTAAAGTCTCCTGCCTCTAATTCTCAAGTTCCACACACATTTTTCAAAAAGTGAAGATTTATCACCATGTTTGCAGTGGTTACACTTCCCAATCAGCCCCAACCATCTTAGATTTTGGTGTCTGATGCCCACCTCTCCATAACCCTAGTCAGAGGAAGACAGGACAAGCATTCTATCACCTTGATTCTATCACTGTCCCTCATTGAACTCTATGTATCTGCCATGTTAAATAGTTTCCAGTTTTCCTGTTAAAGTGTTCCCCACTTCAATTGAACCACCCACTTGCTAAACTATTTTCATAATGCCACCTTGGTAGATAAAAGGTCATCACCATTCCTCTGTACAATCTGGAACCCCTTAGCACTTGGATGCTACACTCTCACGCTTTAGTTTCAATATGTAGATGTCCTTGTACCAATTGGTTTTAGATGCAGGACTGATAGTGGTACATTTGTTCAGCCTCTGCAATGGAATTCTGAATGGTTTTCCCTAAAAGGACCGAATAAAATAGAAACTATTTAATTTGGTGAATAGCCTAGACACCAGCTCTCCCAATTTCCTTTCTTATTTTTCATTCGAGACATATTTGCAGGAAGCTCAGCATGCTTACATTGTGAACCATCTACAGTACTACTTTACCAAATAGGGAAAAATTGAATTAAACATAAAAGTGAGTAAGGAGAATTCTAACTTGTTCTTCTGCTTCTGATTGTTTTTTTCTGTTTCATTTTAATTTTAGGCCTAACAGTCTGTGGTTGCCTACCACTTCTGAAGTGTTCTGTGTGATGATTACGAGTTCTTCAAAATTAAAGAATATTTTTGTTAAGGGCATATCTTGAGCTACTTGAAGTTAAATTTCCATGCCAACCAAAATTGGTAAACAAGCAAGAGATAGCTCTTCTATCTCCCACAAAACTATACTCTACTCCTACATATAACTGTATGGAGGAAGTGAAAGTAATAGCAAGAAATTGCTTTGCTGATTTTTGAAATCTGATCAAAATGCATAGCATGGAAATACACAAAAACTACCCTAGTATGATTTTTGGATCATAGTACAGGGAAAAATTGTCATCATTTGATTTAAGACAACGTGATAAAGCAGTTACAATTATTGTTTTCTACCAATATTAAAACTTTTGAAATCAACTATTTAGAGACATGCGGTATGCAAAGTTTTTATTTATCTTTTTTGGTTTTGTTTTCTAATTAGGACCCCACCCACAGACTTTAAAGAAGAAAAACAAGTATAATTTATATATCTAGCGGTGGTGGAACCCAGGGCTGACCTTTTCTCTTGCTGACTTCATAAACTATTCTTTTAGCAACTTTTAACTGCTTCAATTTTCTGTCTTCTATTTAGAAGGAAACAGTTCTAGGCTAGAATTTGAGAACAAAATTCTTCTAACATTTACTCATCAAATTTATCCTAGTTGTCATATATCCTTACATAGTTCAACTTCTCCAAGTTTCACTATATTCTTCGATTAAACCTATAATACATTCATACTATGTTTGATTTGATCAGTGCATGCTGTAGACATATATAGAAATATCGAACTGAATCCATTAATATGAACAACTAATACATATTAATAAAAATTTTAAAAACATTGCTTTTCTCACTGGCTTGAAACAATGATAAAATAAAACAAAATCACAACATTCTGAATAGATTATAAATTGATGATCAACATTCTTACTTTCAACAAAACACATCTGGAATAGGCAAGATAAAGAAAAAAAAAGAAATACTGTTAGAGCAAGTAAGCCTATTTTATTTATTCATTTTATTTTATTTATTTTTTATGTATTTAGTACTGGGTCTACAGAGTCTCACCATGTAGCTCGGACTTATAGTAACTGCCTTGTTTTCATCCTCCCAAGTGCTGTGATTACAGGCATGTGCCATCACACTCAGTCTCCACCACCACTTCAGCCACCCCCACCCTGACGGAGGAGCGGGGGTGGAGCGGGGTGATGATCGGTGCTGTACACTGGGGATTGAGTCCTGGCTGGTCATGGCTCTCTGTCTAAGAAGATGCTTTAGTCTGCTGAGCTATCTGGGCCTCCTTATTTTTTATAAATTAGGTTATGTTTTCAATGCAGAGACATGATGCTTATTTTTGAGACTTGGTACAAGTATAAAACACCGCTGCAATCTTATTACCTTCTGCTTCCCCTGATTTCCTCCTCCACCTCAAAGAGTTTGCCTTCTAGTTTCCTACATTTTACTTAGCTTGACTTACTTCAAGCACTCCTAGGACAGTGAATGAAAGAAGAGAGTGCTCGGTATGACAGTTAACTGAATGCATGCCATCAGGAAGATGGAAGAGTCCATGGGGAATCCAAGATCACTTGCTGCAGTGATTTCAAACAGACCAAATTAGCTCAAATTAGAAGAAATGTAGAGAACGGCATTACAGATGGAAGATCTTGACAGTGTTATCAAGTGACAATTGAAAATAAGGAAAAAATCTTGGAATCAAGATCAAATCTGAAATTAAACAGTTAAGGATCATACCTCAGGGATTCATCTTAAATCGTGAGAACAGATAACTTTCGAAACAAAGTACTAAGAGAAGAGGCTCTAGAGCAATGACATTCAAGGGAAATATGAGCCACACAAGTAATTTAAAATTTTCTATTACCCACATTGGATGGGTGAAATGTGATAGGTGAAATTAATTTTAAGAACATATTTATTTATTCCAATATGTAAAAATTTAGTCATTTTAACATATAATTATGCAAAAATATTAATGAGATATTTTGTGTTCTCTTTATTTGTACTAAGTCTTCTAAATCTGGTGTTTATTTTACACTCAATTTAGACTAGCAATATTTCAAGTCTTCAATAGCCATTTGTGGCTTCTATCTACCATATGGTGTACTGTAGATTTAAGAAAAAATCATAGGAGTTTAACGCCCAAGAAAGATACAGAGTCTAGAGGAGACAGAAAAGAGAAACATTAAAAGGTTCCTGTAGTATGAAAATCTAAAGCAAAGAATGTTTTTTACTCTTATGTTTAAAAACCTTTCCATAGAAGACAATGCTTTTGTAGCTGTAACAAAAAAATTTCTACAAATGGGAATGCTTTAAACAAGGAACAAAAGGCAACATTATTTTACTCTTTCAGGCTTTGGAGCCTCGTAAAGAGATAGTCAGTGTTACCTAAGTGTTACTTCCGAGGCTCAGTAGCATTACATAACAAAAATAAAATGGATTTTACATTATCCCAATGTGTCTACAGATCATGACCCACTCTACTAAATTGCACTTTAAATTTGAGCATTAAGCTCAATAGTAGCTTCTGTCTCTTTAAAATGGCAGTAATAACTTTTATATGAATTTTGTGCAAATTAAATGTTATTTTTAAAATACATGGTTGTTAGTATATACTGAAAAATAAAATCTATGATGATGATCATAAATAATTCCACATGAAAAACTTATATTAATGAATGTGTCATGTTCCTTGTGGCTAAGGGAATATTGCACATTATTACTGCCACTGCAAAATCTTTCTACAGTGTTGGTGACACCACTGGGTTAGCCAACTTATTTTTTTCCCTCCTACCTATTTTACCTGTACTTTGATGATTCTCCTAAAACTCCCAAAGTTTAGGCCTTTAAGGTCTAATAAATAAGGTAATTTAATCAAGAAGACTAAAGAAAGGAAAAACAATAACCAAAGTTTCCCTTAACTAAGCACTTAATTTTGGAGTCTTTTCCTTTCACACTTCTTCAAAGAAGATATTCTTCCTTGACTCTAGATTTGGATTATATCACTAGAGACTAGGAGAAAAAGTTCTCTGAATTTTTAGGGAATCAATCTTCATAAATATAAAATTGTTCCATTTAATAGCACCATGTAGTAAAATTTAAATGCTTAGAAGTAGCTTTTAGCCATATGATTTCACGTGGCGAGTTATTTCTTTTGATTTCCAGATATCATGATAGTATGCAAGTATAAGGGATCACAACTGGCATTTTATCACTACAATTTTACTAAAAATATGCCAAATATACACAGCATCATTTGTATGCAATATATTTTTGGATTTTCTTATTCTAAGTTGTCCTATTTTCTAGATATAGGAAAAGTTACAAATCTCCAGATAGACTTGCCTTCTTTTTCTACAAGGCATATTCAATCAACATTTATAACATTATTTACCTAAGTGGTCACAGGCTACGTATCATATGCTTATCATTATTTTAGGTCCTAACTACCTGGTGGTAAATAAAAAGAAAGAGTCAGTATCTACATGGGCCACATAATCTAAGGTGAAAATAGCCACTGAGCATTCTGAGAAATAATGAATTCACTGTGTCTAAAATAATGTTAAGGAAAGCAGAAGCATAGGAAGGAGATAGAGAGGGCCTTACACATCAGGAATGAGCCTCCTTGAATTTAAACTGATTTGTAGCAGAAAATCATTTGAGAGCTTTAATAGGAGTGTTCTATCATTCAAGTCTTAAAACAGTCCTTCTGTCAAATCCTCAGAGGTGACAATAGTAGGAATTGTGGAAGACAAGAGTTAGCAGCATTATATAGTAACAATTACAGGAGTATCAGGGTGGATTGAATTTAGAATGTTTTGATGTACATTTATTCCTTGCTTGGTGTTTAATTCATTCTTGCAGAGCCTAAACCTATTAACTGAAATTTCAAAATATCTTCTCAATATTTTATGAATATAAGAATAAATGAATACAACTAAAAAAAGAACTTATACAAGCAATTTGAAGGAAAATCAATTGTGTATAAGATGAAATACATAACAGGTGATTTTCTCATTAGATTTGCTTTTCTATTTTATTTGTTTTAAAAACTGCATTTGGTTGTTACAAGAGCTCACTATGCAGCTCAGACTCATGGTTAGCCTCCCCAGTGCTGGGATTATAGGCCTGCACTGCTACGCCCAGATTCTATGGCTGACTCAGCATGCCTGGGGATGGGGCTGGCACTGCAGGTGGTGCAGAGGATCGAAAGATGGTCCATGCACTTGCCTAAGCAGGAGCTTTGGTCCACTGAGCTATCTCACTGGCCCCTTACTATATTTTTTCCAAAAGTATTTTTAGTGTTTCTGGGGCCTATGGTTTTTGTACCCTGAAAATATATTTAATGATGAATTATAGTGTTAAAAAAATCTTTGGAGCCAAAAACCCTCAATAAAAGGTCATTAAAATTCTCAGCTCCTTTAACTTCTTGAGTTAATCTATACTCTTAAATGAATGTTGTTCATTATGTTTCATGTTATTTTCTTGAACATAAAACTAGATAATCAATTGATGATTTTTAGCTTTATCCAAAGTTTTATGATAACAAAGGTGTCATATATTAGCCTCTAAGATTATTGAGGGAAATGGCATTTTGTTAGCCAACAAAGATGAGCAAAAGGAACACACAACTCTGAAAATGCCTTTCCTGACAAAGATTAACTGTATAGAGATAGCTAAGTTTACTATAATAAGCTCTGCTTATTGCTTATGAAATTGATGAAACTTGGAGGTAGAGGGACTGAAAAAGTGGAAAAGAACAGAATCTTTAGGATGCTTTTCTGGCAAGATAGCAGGATGATTATGCAATTAAGTGAGGTTGACTTTTAAAACAAGGACTGAATCAAACTGAGTTAGAGGCAGGCGGGCAGTTGTTCAGTGATTTGTCTTGAATAGACACACTTAGACTTTTTCAAAACATTCAAGCAGAAATGATAGGTAACAATTGCATTTGAGATTTGTGCTAAGATGAAAGGTTTGGTTTTGAGATCTAATTTATATATAGGTATTATTTATGGAGCTCAATAAGGCTTAATAGAAATAAATTTAGAAGAAAGAGTTAAGACCAGAAGAGCCCATCTCCCAAGATTGAGCTCAGAGAATATCAGCGTTCAGAGATAAATAAGAAGAAAAAGAAAGCAAAAGAGTCCCAGAAAGATCATGCAGAAGTTGAGGAAACCTGGACAAATGAAATAGCCTGAAAGCCAAGAGAAAAAATAGCATTGAGGAGAGAGAAGCATTCAGGAGAATGAAATGCAGGCGGTGAATGAAGTGAAAGGCTGAAAACATTGTATTTGGTAAAGAAAAGGAATAGCTGTGGGACTCGGCCAACAGTACAAGACATTACATCTGTTGAGTTCAGTGTATATGTGCAGATGTCCACTTAACTTATTGTGCTTGTGTGTTTGCTAGCGATTTAAAAATGTCTTTCCAATAAGTCTTAGCATTATGTAACATACTTCGGTTGAAATTCAGAACTATTTATGAAATAGAACTGCATTGCACTAAAAAGGAAAATGACCTTTTTAAAATCCACAATTTCACTGCATGATATGGACTAGGCCAGTTTTTAAAATAAAATATTCAGTTAAGTTTTTGTCATCTAAGAAACACTTCATCAGATGAACTTCCCATCTATTTCATACAGATGGAAAATAGTAGCATGAATTGCCTCAGCTTTCTTTCCTCATTTCATTTTATGTATTTATTCAGTTCATCTATACTTGTACTCATTACAGGGATCTTCCTGTTGACTAAGATTATCTATCTACTGAAACTACCGATTACACCCATATGTCTTATTCTCTTCTGAGACCTTTGTGGTTTCTGGCTACAGTTTTAAAATGTTCTGTCTCTCTCTGTCTCTCTCTATCTCTCTCTGTCTTTCTCTGTCTCTCTCTGTCTCTTTCTGTCTCTCTCTGTCTCTCTCCATCTCTCTCTGTCTCTCTGTCTCTCTCCGTCTCTTCCGTCTCTCTCCATCTCTCTCTCTCTCTCTCTCTCTCTCTCTCTCTCTCTCTCTCTCTCTCTCTCTTTGTACCAGGGAGCAAACTCAGGACTTAGTGCTTGCCAAGGAGGTGCCTAAGCAACCAAGCTCTCTCCACAGCCACATTTCTATCTTTATGAAATGGAAAGTTCCCACACTGTCTCAATTCCCCACTTCATTTGACATCTCATTCCAAGACTTGGACTTCATAGGTGCTTTAGGCCCGTAATTATGCAGTCAACTGAGTATTCATTCTCTTATAAGAAAAATAAACTCAGTGTTAATCTTCTGAAAACTAGATAAATTTCAATCCTAAAGGCAGAAATATCTAGTGAAAATATACTGTGATATTCTTCTAAAAGTTGATGAATACTGAATGGTTTAGAAATGTAGTCTGTTGAAAAGCCTGTGGTCTCTCGCCAGCATGCTTATGAAATACTAGTGGGAATACAAAAATGAGTTTGGTGAAAATTATCATCTTACCCACTGTAATAATAAGTTTGTGTGTGAATTTTAAATGGATATACTACACACATAAATGAAAATGTTATATTAGCACAAATTTTAAAATGTCCATGACTAACAGTCAATAAATAATCAATTAAGTTATCTATGATCTACTTATATAGTGTAATATTATACAGTCACAAATAGCATCAAGTAGTTTCTTATGTTTGTCGTGAAAGCATTTCAAAGATACATTTATAAAAGAAAAAGCCAAGTATAGGAGAATATATAGTAATGCAACTTTTAATACATTAAGGAAAATATATAAAGACATATCTGAACCTGTATACATATATATATATAATTTTTTGCATAAAGAGCCTTTGAAAGATTAAAAAGTGAGACATGGTTACCTATTTTGTTAAGATAAGAATAAATAAGACAATTTAAATAAAATGCTAGATCTTATCTGAATGTTTTATATTTAAGTTTCATTGTTATTTTCTACTATGTCATTATATCATAGATTGCCAAATTAAGTTCTAGAAAGGAGATTTCCAGGAAAACAACAACGACCATCAGAAGGGCAGCATGGATGGGACCCTCATATAGCCAGGCAAATCAGCTGCTTTCTACCCTTGCAGGGATGGCTCTCTCCACCGGGTGCCCCTCACCTCAAGGGCAGTCACTTAATGGTGACGGAGGTGGGAGAAGCAGATAAACCCTGATGCAACATGCTCACCACATGTGAAAGTGCCTGTAGTGGCTGTGCACATCACCTGCTTAAAACACTCTGTTTTCTTATGAACCCAAGCCACAGTCTGCACAAAATTCTTATCAGCAGTCTCAAACTATTTTTCTGGACTTCAATCCCATTAGTATGTTTATTTTTTTTCTTTTTCTTTCTTTTTTTTTTTAGTTCTTATATTCCTTTCATTTTTTTCATAATTTAATATTTTTATTGTTTCAATTTAATAATGGTTATATTACATATTACATATAACAATGGTTATATTACATATCAGATCAGTTTAGATTAATAGATACAGGTATAAGTGTGTTTATTTCTTTTTTTTCTTTTTTTTTTTTTTTTGTCTTTTTGAGACAGGGTCACGCTATGCAGTTGAGGCTGGCCTTGAGCTCACTTTTGTAGCCCAGGCTGGTCTCGAACTCACACCAATCCTCCTGCCTCAGCCTCCCCGAGTGCTGGGATTATAGGCATGAGCCACCACACCCGGCTTAAGTGTGTTTATTTCAATAAAACAAACAATTCATTTTTCCTTTGAAATTATCCAACATACATCTTTTTGTATGTGTACATTCTCATTCTGAACTTTGAAATAGATTTCTTTGAGAACTACCATAAAAAATATTCCTCCAACTACTTTGAATTACCTCAGAGGATATAAAAAATAATGAATATAAGACATAAAGTTTTCTGGCTTATAGCTGGGCAAATAATAGGAATACAAAACATTGAGATAAAATTCTGAACTCTAAGACTATTCTTTGTTTTTTTCTTATACTACTTAATATATTTATTTATAAATTAATAAAACTATACTATAAATGTTTTTAAATATCACTACAGTTTATACTGGACTAAAATTTTAGGAGATATTTGAAGTGATTTTCATATATGAGTACCTATTTAAATATTTTTATGTTCAGTTCAACAGAACCTCATTTCATTCAATATATTGTATCTCTGTTTGCAATACTTTTAAATATAGGCAAATGTGGTTTGATGTATAATTTCTGTGGGTTTTGAAGTTACACTGTTTCTAGGAAAATTACTATCATTTTTAATTTTTTAAATTTTTATTCCCACATGTTTGCCATATGCAGTGACATTTTTGTCAGAGCACTTCTGTTCTCAGTTAAAAGGCCACAGGTTGAGGTGTGGGATGGAAACATGGGCCTTGCTGCTTGGTCTGCCTGTGTCCAAAATCAGTGACCTGCATAAGCATGGAAGTGGACTCAAGGGTGAGATGCCACAGTGGTGACAGGGAAAAGCTCTACTTTACCACAGTTTGCTGAGATGATCAGACATAAACCTGAAAGATTTTAGCAACTGAATGGAAGGTTCTGCAGAAGATTTCTTGCAGTGTGGTAAAAATAAGAACTATTAAACAAAGAGTCTCATTCTCAGTAATCCCAGGTGAATGTCTAAATCCTTTCGTATCTGAGCTTATAGTCCTTAGATTTTTCACAAATCAAGAAATATTTCTATTGCCTGGGCTCAATTTAATTCATTTTATATCATTTGGAAAAAAATCTGCTAATATTTAGTCTAAATGAAAACACACCTAGACACCAGTAAGCATCATGGACACTGTCCATTTCCACGACATACTAAAACTTTGTGTGATATCCTATCCCCAAACTATTAGAAGTTCTGGACATATATTTACCATTCCAGTATTTATATTATGTTTCATTCTTAGTAATTCTTTACTACCATGGAAACTTTTTCTTACTTGATATCTTTGTGTATGTTAACCTATTCAAAAACTATGCAAGTGCTCTGAATTGATTACAGATGTATACACATGATACACAACTTTCTGGCCTCTAAGTTGGAATTATGATTTAATTTGAATTTTTGAATATTGATTTGAAATATTTAATTTAATTGGGTAATGTTTAATTAATTTTCTGAATATTATTTAATTATGCTTTTTGTTTTATGATTCATATTGTATCACTGACTTACAATCTACTTATAAGACATAGTATGATACTTTCTCCTAGTATTAGAAACTTTAAAAAGAAAAAAGTGTACATATATGTATACACAGGAATATATAGGATAGCTTGTCTTAGTTCATTGAGAATAAGTTTGTACTAATATGGTTTAGACAAAATATCAGATCTGTACCTTTTCTCTGAATAACTACTGCAAAGACAGCAATATGTATGGTATTAATTGTAACCATCCTAGTAACTTGTTTTGAAACTGTTTCAGTGCTATTTTATCTTTTTTCTCATTAAAATGAATAAAAAATGAGAAAAAAGAAAACATGAATGTAATTGTGTTTCAAAATGCAAGTATAGCCGGGCGTGGTGGCTCACGCCTGTAATCCCAGCACTTGGGAGGCTGAGGCAGGAGGATCGCTGCGAGTTCGAGACCAGCCTGGGCTACAAAAGTGAGCTCAAAGCCAGCCTGAACTGCACAGTGAGACCCTGTCTCAAAAAGCCAAAAAAAAAAAAAAAAAATGCAAGTATAGTCACTTAATATTTTGTAATCATAATATATGCTTCTAGTGTTTAAAGAGTTAAATTCATAGTATTAAATAGATTTAAAGTACATCTATACAAATTATTTTGAATATTTTCTAAGTGTACAGAAATATCACAAGTGTCTAAAGGATATAGTAATACATAGGGGCTCTTTTGCAATTGACTAAGCTAAGATTTGCTCAGAAGATTCCAGAGATTATGAGCCACTGATTAAAACTCTTGTGAACACATGGTAGTCTATTTTTCATCTCCACTAATTACTTTTTAAAAATTATTTCAAGCTTTCTCCACTTTAATTCATCTTTAATTTTACACAAACTACGTAAGTATTTACATTCTAACACGACACAAGAAACACTTTTTTTTAACAGAAGATTTGCTTTCAAAACCTTTGAGGACTTTACTTCATGGTTAGATGTTAAGCTAAACATAAGTGCTACCTATGTTTATTCACATGCTTCTCTTTATGATAGAATGAAATAAAATAAAATAACAGCATATCAAGCTCAAAAATCTGAATTGTACAGCTTCTATATAGGCAGAAGTTCAGAACCACAGTATTGGAGGCAGATTTAAATAGTGCTTTCCACTGTAAGGAAACGGGATAAATTGAAACTCTAATAAGAATATCAAAGCAAAAGCATATTACTAGAGTCTCCACTTAACACTAATAGAGTATAATGTCTACACTATAACAATAAAGAGCATTGGACACCATATCCTAATCTTCATTTATTCCATAATCATTTTAATAGTCAACAAGAAACTAGCTATACTATTAACAATTGAAAAGATCTTAAAGTAGCATGTGCCAGCATCCTGATAACTTCCTACTAAATTGATCATGTCAAAAGCACTTTCAACAGAAGACAGAAAAAGATATCTTGTTGCCACTTATCAACCTTCTAAGCATTTTAATAACACACACAAAAAGACTCTTATATGGAGGCCATTGTTTTTCCCCTTTAACAGTACAATAAAAATAATATTAGGATGAGTGGATCATATGGTGGGCTTTTATTAAAATTCCTTTGAAACGCTACAGTCAGATTTATTTTAGGTATTTGTCCAGAAATTTGCAATTGCTTTGGGTTTTCTTCATGGATGCTATAATACTCAAAACATTCTGTTAAAGCAAGAAGCCAATGTGAAAGAATAATTTCTGTTCATGTATGATTAACAAATCCTTTACATTTGTAAAGGTAATCACTTTGGACAATCTGAAAGAAAGAAAGCCATACAACTACCTTAAATAACAAAATGGGTCTCTAGTGGGCCTTAACTTTCAATGAACCGAGTTCTAATCATCTTTTAATCATAAAAACTTTATTTATGTATTAGGAAAATGCTCTCATATTACTTTTTGTCTCAAATAAAACCTACAAAACAAACTTACTTGTCATAATAGGAACATTCTCTTATACTTTAACAGTGTTTATGTGATATCTTTTACAGTGAAATTCAAGATGTTATTTCTTATTGATACATGATGCCTTTTATCTTACAGTATCTAGAACCTGAATAATGTTTTTGGTTTGTTTTTTTTTTTTTTTTCATTTTTTTTTTACTAAGAACAGTCATGTAAAGGTGCGGAGTCCCACATTTTTCTAGTAGTTATTTTTAAAAGCACTTGCAAATGAAAACTATGTTGTATTCTATCTTTAACATTTTAGTCTAAAATCCTAGCAGCTGATCCTAGTAAAATATTTTAGTAAAGGACCTGTAAAATTTGGCAGCAGTAAATATGTAAATAATATGCTTTCCTATACCAAAGGAAACAAACTGATGTTTTAATCACAGGTAAAAGCATAACATTTTGTATAAATGTTTGTATGCTCACACCAAGACACAGGAAACTCAGCCAAATGTCTGAAAGTTTAAATTTCATGTACAATAAGTTAAAAGTGACTTACCCTTCCTCAGTGATGACTTGTTATGGAAACCGCCATCAACCCGTAACTGTTAATGACTCGTTGAACAGAAACGGAAAACAGCACAGTCACATGTTGCAAGAGGAGGCCTGCGTTGGCTGCTGCTTAATTTCAGTACTAGAGGAAAAAAAAAAAAAAAAGCAAGGGGTGGAGGTTGGGGTGAGGGCAAACTTTTAAATAAAACCACTTCCTGTAGATACAATTAGCCACACATATCATACCATTGTCTGATATGAAGACATTGTTTTTCAGAGTCAATGGCATCCTTGTTCAATGTGATGATCAATTTTCAAATATTCCCGGTTTATGTAGAATTTTGTCAGTTTTAATTTAATGGGGGGAGTGTGTGAGCAAAAGATGCAGAAGGAGGAGCAGGTTGCTACGCACCGAGGAAACTTCCTCTTTCTCTGCCTTCTAGCACGGGTTGGCAAAGGAAGCCTCACCCGTCCCTGGTTAGTTTGAGCCTGGTCGCATGCTGTCGGGACGCTCTGCATGCGACCTCAGCCAGCTGAGATGCCACCTCCAAGTCACAACGTCCATGTTTCTGTTGTGCTCCTGTGTGGACCCGGTGAACAAGTCCTTGCTTGGTCTCTGTGCAGGGTGCAGCAAACATAATGCAGAGCTCTGCTGTCCCCCTGGCGTCACTGGAGGAGGAGCTCATCGTGGCCTCTGCTGGCTGTGCCGCACACTCCCGTGTTCTCTCTCGCAGTCTCTCTAGCAGTCACAAGCAGTTGTGAATTGTGCTGCAGTGCTTTTTGCTTTAGTTCCATGATGATTCATGTGGTCTGAATTAAAAAGAAAATATATAATAAAAGGCCCATGTTATCTTTCTGGCAAACTTCTTTGTACCCACCCATCTCAATCTGCAATCCCAGACATGTTTTTTAAATGCCTGGGAATTAGCTTTGGGACATACATCTTTATTGGACCATGGCTTTCAAGAAATAAGTTTGTGGACTCCACATTCGGTTGGTTTTGTGAAATATATAAGATAATCATGAAAAGAAGAGCTTCCTTTCCAAAGAAATAGAGAAGAAAGATGAATTGCAACCTGTCATCATTCAAACTAATTGGGCTAGAAACCTACATAACAAGGCACAGTTTAGAGCATACTTGGTGTATCAAAAGACATATTCTGAATGTATACCTGCTCTGTATGGCCAAAGCTAAGGCTGAAATGTCTCTGTCAATGAATCTAAATCTTTAAGGATTTTCCATTAAAGGTGTGTTTTATATTGATTATTGTATTCATTGATAATTGTCATGCCAGAGTGGCTCTTTATTTTTTCTTTTCTCTCTCTCTCTCTCTTTCTTTCTTTCTTTCTTTCTTTCTTTTCATTTATGTGTTTGGTACAGGGTCTCACTATGCAGCTCAGACTCATTGTCATCCTCCTGTTTTCAGCTTCCCCAGTGCTGGGATTATAGGCTTGTGCCGCCATGCCTAGACTCTGTGGCCAGCTCAGCACACCATAGGGGCAGGGCCAGCATGGCATGCAGGATGGGGGATTGAAGCCTGGTCCCTGGGCTTGTCTAAGCCCTTACAAATGAAGTCATACTGATTGTTTCTCCTTAATACTGAGAAAATGTAGAACAAGCATGATGCCAAGTGTGAGGAAACTGATGCGTGAGGCTCTATTTTTACACTGCTATTTACTTAATCTCAGCCAATTTGCCCAAGTTCTCTAAAATTTAGTTTGTCCATAAAATGGGACATACAAATTGAAAACAAAAGCTTTCCCAGATAATAAAATTATGTAAATATTTTGAATGTCATGAAAAACTGCTGTTTGCATTATCATGAACTGAGGAATAAAAGGAAGTGTCAAAAAATTCAATAATCCATACTAATTTAGGCCTTTGCGAATTCCAGGCAAATTTAGAAATATAGGACAAATAACATAAATTAGTTCTCTCCTCTTCTTGGGTCCTAATAGGCATGTAAGGGCAGCCAGAAAGACATTTTCTGGGCCTAGGTAGGCAAATGAGTCCCTTAGATGACCATACACTTGGGCTGGGTCTCCGAAAGGTGGCACACCTACCATCACACCACCGTGTAGGCTCCAGCTTGGAGTTTTGACCCACATGGCTGTGTTCACTTTGCATAGAGACCAGTATTCATTGAATGTGGTTTTAAGGCAAACACTCTGTCAGTCACTTTATGTTTACTCTTAGTTTTCATCAAATTGTGAACGACTCAGTATTATAGCATTTTTATATACATTAAGAAAATGTAATTATGGGCTTGGGAGATAGCTTGGCAGTCTAATCCCCTGCCTGGTAAGCACAAGGACCTGGGGTTCAGTCCCCTTTACTGCATACTGTGCCTGCCACCAAAATTGGGCATGGTAGTACATGCCTGTAAACCCAGAACTGAGAAGGCTGAGACAGGAAGATCACTATGAGTCCAAGTGGTGTAGGGAGACCCAGTACCAGACTAATAAACAAATAAAAGATTTTAAAAATTGAAAACATTGTTTGAATAAAAAGAAACTGAGGTCAATTTGCTGCCCACATTAGTAACAAGTAGACTCAGGAGTCAAACCCAAAGGCTCTGAACTCAGAAGTGCTCTTCTGAATTGCTATGCTGGCTACTGAGCACCTGCTCAGCAATGCAACCCTAAATGTGTAAGGCCAGGGTTCCTTTCCAGTATTCCTTTTCACCTCTTTATTGGTGGAAATGACATATTTGGTAGATGGCAATCATTTCTGTCAATTATACTTAAATTGAGTCATAAAAAACATTTTTTAAATGTTAAATCTATGTCAAATAAGGTAAAAAATCTTAAACAAAAATATACTATGTTCATAGACAGAAGAGAGTGAATATATATATCACCCCAAAACAATCCAGAGATTCATTCAATACAGATCTAATTATAGTTATACTGGGTTATTCGGAGAATAAAAAAAAGCGTCATTCAGAAATTCTTCAGGAGAAACAATGTCCAAACATGCTAGGTTTATTTTAAAATAAAAGAGAGAAGATTCCTAACTTGTCTGTAGGGTACTGATATATTCCAAAACTACGATGTTAAAAAAAATATATTTAATGCTGACGACCAAGCAGACTGTATTTATTTGATAACATAATAACTGACAAAATATGGTCTAGTAGAATAAATAGGAAGGAACAAATTATTGTGGGAATAGTGTTAGCAAGACTTATTCACCAAGAGAGGAGAGTATAGATTTACATCCTACATTAGGCCACGTTGAAAGGCGAATCCTCACAGTGCTCACACTATCACTGGAGAAGAAAACCATGCTTTATAAGGAAGTAAAGAAAAACGTGTAGCAACATGGAAACTCTCCTCAGTAGCACCCTTTATATTTCAAAGGAAAAAACAAAATTAGACAAATTTACTATAAGATAATTAAAGATTGTTTTTTAATGGATAAAGCTTTGGAGAAAGATTATAGAACAGTAACAGTCTGGTAGCACAGACTCATATCTATAAAGCATTTATACAAACCAATAGGAAAAACAAAGAGCTGATGAACTTGGGAAAAAATCAAATAAGTTGAATAAATAATTCATGAAAAGGAATGGCCTAATATCCATCCAGTGGATGAAGAGATGAACAACCTCTATAGCAATCACCATAAAACAAGTTGAATCAGCTCTCATTGAAATGGTAAACATCTGGATAAGAACTCATGGTGAAGAAACTCTCATTCATTGCTGCTGTGATTTTGAAGCCATTCTGAGAAACAACCTGGCAAAAATTAGGAAAACAAAATTAGAAGCATACAGCATGTTCCAGCACCTCGACTCTAACATGGATACATGGTCCAGAAAAAAATCCTCTCTTCTTTCATCACAACTATCAAACTGATGTGGGTCTTGGCTTTTTATAGAGTAGGTAATGTTTACATGTCCTGTGTTTATGGATGTATGGATGGGGAGAGAAATAGAAGTTTCTAGGCCCTCCGAATAGGCTTAGAGATAGATACTAAGGAAAACTGAAAAAGAGAGGAAAAGCTAACTAAGGCTAAGGGTTAGAGTTCCTGTGACAAAGATGAGAAAGATGGATAGTTTTTCCACATTGGAAGATGGCTATGCCCCACTCCCAAACTACTACTAAGCAACTGCGAATTTTTTTTTTATCTGGGGGCCTCTGTTTACTGGTCAATTACCATGTGTTTGACAGTATACAACAGGCATCTTCATGGTCACTTTTGCTCTATACTAAATTATTGCATCCCCTATTATTTGAAATCCTAACCCTCAGGTGACAGTCTTATGAAATTGGATCTTTGAGTACAATTCAACCATAAACTTATGGCTGAAATTCAGCCATAAATTTGGAGTACTGTCCTTGTAGCAGGAAGCTCAGGAAGCTAGCTGGTGCCTTGCACTTTGTGAAGATACAGTCAGAAGATGCCATCTGACACCAGTCTTGGACTTTGTCACCTCCAAAACAGAGAAATAAATGTCCTGTGTTTTTAAGCTTCCAAATTTGTAGCAAACCAACTAAATTAAAAGAAAAAAATATAGTGATATTATAGTGATATATGACATATATAGTAATATATAGTGATTGATATATATAGTGATATATTACTATATATAATATATGTATAATATATATATATATATATATATATATATATATATATATATATATATATATATAGCACTAGTTAAATGGTGATGCCTTTAATTCCAGCACTTTAGGAGGCTGAGGCAGGAAGATCACAAGTTCAAACCCTCCCTGACTGGTTAACATAAGGGTTAGAGAGAATGTGTCTCAGAAAGAGTAAGAGAGAGAGAGAGAAAAACATACAAAATAGACACAGAGAAATGGAGATAGTAATTAGATCACATATTCAATTAGATTGCTAGATAGTAATCATTAATAAGGACAAAATTTAAAACATTGAAATGCAACACACAGTGTGGAAGAAGTCTAAATTTATGATCTGGATGAGGGAGGTTTTACAAAGGAAAACCTTAAAAGTAAGGGAAGTAGCTCAGTGGATTTGTAGTGGAAAGTTCACATCCCAGGCATTGGAGATGCAAGCGCAAAAGCTAGCAGGCAGTAGCGATCCTGTTATGACTAAAAATGGCCTGGATATCAGAGTGACTTCAGCAAAGCTACCCAAGTGGAGGCAGCAGGAAAACTGGAGAAAGAGTCAGACTGTGACCATGTGTTGACAGCAAGATTTCCTCTTCAGCAGGCCAGGATAAATCAGATTCAACTAAGACTGAAAGGGTGTAAGAGGAGCTGGTCTTAGTGCAGAAAAGGACCCTAGGTGCTTACTTATCCTCTTGATGGAGTTGAACAATAGGCAGTTAAGTGTGAAGGTCTGGAGGTCAGAGAGAGTCCAGTTTAAAGATGTTAGTTTGGAAGACATCATCATTTGGCATTTCACACTAGACCAGGTCTGAGGCTGGAGATGGTGATGTATAGAGTGAGATCATTTTTTTAAAAAAGAAAGGTCCAAGGACCGAAGCTCAGTGTAACCTCAAAGGTTACACTGCAGAAAACTCAGCAAGTGATAAAAAAAAGAGACATCCCACATGGAAGAAGAAGTGTTATTTTGTGTATTCTGAAAACCAAACAAAAATGCTTCTTTTTTCTTTTTTTTTTTTTTTTTTTTTTTTTTTTTTTTTTTTTTTTTTTTTTTTTTTTTTTTTTTTTTTTTTTTTTTTTTTTTGAGACAGGGTCTCACTGTGCAGTTCAGGCTGGCTTTGAGCTCACTTTTGTAGCCCAGGCTGGTCTCAAACTCGCAGCGATACTCCTGCCTCAGCCTCCCAAGTGCTGGGATTACAGGGGTGCGCCACCATACCTGGCTCCAAAACTGTTTCTTAAGCATGAGAGATTTACAAATTGTCAAATGTTTCTGGTACCTCAAGTGAATAAACAGGAGCATCAAAATGACCTTTATATATAGCAACATGAAAATCACTGTGACCTTGATAAAAGAATGTTTTATACGTTGCAAGTGAGAAAAATCTTAACCAATTGAAAACAGCAGGTATAGATATGTTTTGAGAGGTTTTGCTTGCTAGGTAAGGACAGATGCAATAGACAGAAAGCTGAATCTGCCATTTGTACCATTGTGAAAGTTACTCTTAGTTTTCAACCTGACTTGACTAAGAAACTCAGAAAGGAGAGTGAATCAGAAGAGGGCCAATGTGTTCACTGAACTGATGGGCTGGTACTTAGATTAAATGTGCTGGTAGAAGGCGGGCCCTGTTAGAAGAGCCTGGTCACTGGAGTTGTGCTTTGAAGGCTTCTGTCTCACTAGTGCCTTCCCCTGTGCTCTGCTTTCTGGCCACCACAAACTAAGAGGCTTTGCTATGCCACAGCCTTTTGCCAAGATATTTCTGCTTGGAGCCATAGAGCCACAGTCTGAAACCTCTAAAACCATAAGCCAATAAACTTTGCCTTTAATTGTATATTTGAAGCATTTTGCCTACCAGTGCAAAAACTGACTTATGCATTTTATTTATTCATTTTGTTTGAGGAGAATAATGGATAAACAATCCATTGGAGAATGGTTTTATATAGCAAAAATTGATGCTGTTAGAAAGGTGGAAGTTGTTCCCATGAGCTTGTCTAGGGGAGGTATCAGAGACATTAATAATGAATTGGGAATCTTTCCTCCAGACTATAGAATAACATGAGAAGTCTGTGTAGTGTCAAGTGCTGAAAGTTAGAGGGACAGACAAGGCAAAAAGTAATGGCAATTTCATTTCTCTGCAAAGAAAAAGGATAGATGGGCAGCTTGGATTTAGATTAGCTGTAAGAGAAAGAAATACGACATTTCTTGAAAACAAGCATTATACTCTAATAGGGATAAGTAATATGCACTCAGTCTCAGTCATTCATTCAAAAACTTGCTGGGCATGGTGGTGCATGCCTGTAATCCCAGCATTCAGGAGGCTGAGGCAGGAGGATCGGTGCAAGTTCGAGACCAGCCAGGGCTACCAAAGTGAGTTCAAGGCCAGCCTGAACTGCATAGCGAGACCCTGTCTCAAAAAGAAAAAAAAACTATACAAACACTTGTTTTACTTAGATACAGCATCAAGCTCAAGGTATACAGTCTCATGTAGATCACTAAGTATTGTATGGGATGAGAAAGACAATAAACGAATATACAATGAGACATTAATAAATAAAATGTCTCTTAAAAGTGACATCTATGGAGAAAGTAAAACAGTATTAAAATGTATGTGACCTAGAGGAAAGTTAGATATGAATCAAACATAGCATGCCTTGAGATGGGGTATGGGACAAGAAAGATGTTGATAGTTTTATTTTTTTTTCTTCAGGTGAGAGAATAGTAGCTTGATTTTGTAGTAATTTGAATAAAATTAAAGTAGGAAACTGTTGATGTAATGCAGAAAATGCAAATTGCTGGAACAATAATTCTTACTAGGCAAAAGGATAGATACTGATTTTAATGTCTACCTATTGATAATTGATTACAACAGAAGATAAAAAAGAGAAGATGAATCAGTAAGATGTTTCTGATTAGGTTACATTTCACAAAAGACCTGAAAAAAACTCAAGTGTATATCTGGAGAATTGCATACCAGACAGAGCAAAGAATAAATGTAAAACAAGAGCATGCCAGCAATTTGAATGAAAACAGAGAAGTGTGTGTTCCTCAAATCAGGGGAAATATATGTAGAACATTAGATACCAATTTAAAATACTGATTTTTAATGAATGCAGTGAAAGTTGCTGCACTAGGTTAGAAGAATTTGTTTTTTAAATTACTCAGCTAGCTGGGCATGGTGGCACATGCCTGTAATCCCAGCACTTGGGAGGCTGAGGCAGGAGGATTGGTGAGTGTTCAAGACCAGCCTGGGAGCCGGGCGTGGTGGCTCATGCCTGTATTCCCAGCACTTGGGAGGCTGAGGCAGGAGGATTGGTGCGAGTTCGAGACCAGCCTGGGCTACAAAAGTGAGCTCAAGGCCAGCCTCAACTGCATAGGGAGACCCTGTCTCAAAAAGACAAAAAAAAAAAAAAAAAAAAGACCAGCCTGGGCTACAAAACTGAGCTCAAGGCCAGCCTGAACTGTACAGCGAGACCCTGTCTAAAAAAGACAAAAAAAATTACTCAACTTCCTTCTTCATGACCACTTTTATTAAAGGAAGGTCTGCATCTGTATCTTGGCATGTTTCACTTATCTCACACGTTTTGATTCGGCACAAGAACCAGACTGTCATCTTCCTGTTCATCTTACCATCCACAGGAGAAGCCTGCTGAGCTGTGAGGCAGCAGCGCACTTCCGAAGACGCAAGTCTCTGCTCCCTGCATTGCCTGGTTCCAGGAACACAGACCTCACCTCTACGCCTCAGTTCCATTATGAGAGCCCAGGGGTGTGACTCTCTAATGAGAAGAGCAGAAAAGGAAGCACAGTGTTTGTGAAACTTTGTATTTCCTGTCATCGTAGGAGTTCAAGCTCTAGTGGAAAGACTTCCTGTTCTGTTGCCATTGCTACTAAGCTGAGATGGAGCCCCTTTCACCATGGAAACCTAAAGGTGAAAAATTATAAATAAAAATATTAAACCCATACCTAAGCTACCCAGAAAACAAAACAAATTCAAGGAGAAACAGGATTAAAAGAGCAATATCTAACTCAGTGATTAAACTTGCTAATATGAAAGATTGATAAGATTGCACTCCAGGGCTGGGGGAGGCACATTAGTTGAGGGAAGGGTGTGGTCCTTAGTCTTCGACTGGCTCTTGCTTCAAGATGAGGTCATAAAATGTCTGTGGCTAAAAGGAGGAACGGAAATAGATTTTTTTTTTTTTTTTTTACAAAAGCAAGAAAGTTTCTGTATCCCTTGGGTTTTAGGTACAAAGAAAACATTATAAGAAATTGAAAGCCACTTCATACTCAGAATGTAAATTTGTTATCTATTTTTTATAGAGAGCCTCAAGGCCATGAAAAGGTACATAGCAACCAAAAAGGCCTGGAAGTTCAAATTCATCCTTACTCCAGCGCTTCTGACAAAAGATGTTGTCGCAGATGCAGAGATAGAGCTTAGTATTATAAATGTCTGCCCGGCAAACATGAGGTCTAAGTTTTATCCCAGGTACTGAAAAGAAAAGAAAAGAAAAGAAAAGAAAAGAAAAGAAAAGAAAAGAAAAGAAAAGAAAAGGAGAGGAGAGGAGAGGAAAGGAAAGAAGAGGAGAGGAGAGGAAAGGAAAGAAGAGGAGAGGAGAGGAAAGGAAAGAAGAGGAGAGGAGAGGAAAGGAAAGGAAAGGAAAGGAAAGGAAAGGAAAGGAAAGAAAAGAAAAGAAAAGAAAAGAAAAGAAAAGAAAAGAAAAGAAAAGAAAAGAAAAGATGTCCTTACAACACAAATAGTGTGTATAAGTTCTCAGCCATCTGCAAGTCAGCAGAAAGAACATGACAAATACATTCCTCAGAGTTAGAGATTGTAGAAGATGTGAGACTAGCAAAAAAATCAAAATATTTAAGTATAATGAGTGATTAATATTAAGACAAATAACATGAAGAAAACTAAAACTCTTAAAAGATAAACAGTGTATTTTTGTAAGAATCAGCAACATTTTAAAAAACTAAATGAGATTAAAAATCCAAAATACATAATAAATAACAAATCAATGACAGCTGAAGAGAGTATTAGCAATCTTGAAGAGAGACATAAAGATGTGTCCAGAATGTGGCAAGGGTCATCACAAATGCAAGTCCTGGAAGAATGATAAAGGAACATTAAGAGGCAAATATGAGCCAAGTGTGTTGGCGCACGCCTGTAATCCCAGTACTCGGGAGGCTGAGGTAGGAGGATTGGTGCGAGTTTGAGATCAGCCTGGGCTACAAGAGTGAGCTCAAGGCTAGCCTGAACTGCATAGCGAGACCCTGTCTCAAAAAGACAAAAAAAAAAAAAAGCAAATATGGCTTCCTCTTCTGTACATGCACTATGTACTTGTTATCTTCTTTTAATTATAGCCAATTTTAAAGGTATGAAGTGTTATCTCATTCAAGTCTCTTTCTTTCACAGCTCAGGAGATTGGCCCCAGATGCTCTTGGTGAGCTACACCTCCAGCTCTCTCATCATTTCTAGTTTTTACTTTAAGACAATCTTGCTAACTTTTCTAGAATGGGCTCCAGCTTCCAACCTTCTGCCTCCCAGAGTACTGATATTACAGGTGTGTATTCCCACATGTGGCAGCATTAATATCATGTACATTTCCATGATGCTTAGAGATGATGAGTATGATTGCAACTAATCTTCTGTATGTTTTCTTTTGAGACGTATTTGTTCAGGTCTAAGATTTAGTTAGATCTTATTTTGTTTTGTTTTTAACCATTGATCAGGTTGTTTCAGCTCTTTACGTGGTTCCAATATTAATTTCTTAACTCTAGTACATTTCTGGCAAATATCTTCTTCTACCTCAGAAGTTATTTCTTCACTTTTTGATTCTTTCCTTTGTTTTGAAGAAAAAATATTTTTTGATGGTGCCAGGGATCAAATTCAGGACCTTGTTCTTGCCAGGCAAGTACTTATTCCACTGAGCTATATCTCTAACCCCAAAGTTGCTTAATGTAATTCCATCTATCTATTTGCCCAGATCCTTATTACTAAGGATTTTTTTCTATATTTTCTTAGGTTGAGTTCATGTATTTAGCTCACCTTGTATTTAAGCCTTTAGTTAATTTCGTTCATTTTGTGTTTGTATTTTTGTATATACTATAAAATGAGTACTGTTTTCCTTCCTCTAAAAGGCTGAATAGTTTTTCTAGCATCACTTATTAAAAGGTCTTTCTTTCCCCAAACATGTGTCAGAACATGTTTCTTTTTAAGAATTTTTTATTTTATTTATTTATTTATTTTTCTTGTTTCAGAACTTTTGTTTGTTTATTTATTTATTTTTATGGCTGGCTTAGCCTGCCCTGAGGGCAGGGCTGGTGCAGCATGTGGTGCCTGCAGCCACCTAAGCTTTCCTAAGCAGGTGCTTTAGACCACTGAGCCATCCTGCCGGGCCCTGTCAGGACATGTTTCTTAAAAATCAATTGACAAAAAAAAATGTGAGGAAATAGGTATAGACTTTCTTCCATCAATGCTTTATAGCTTTAAAGGTTCATATCTTTCATCACCTACACAGAATACATTTCTATGTATCATTTTTGTAATTATAGTAAAGGGGATTTTCTTGATTTATTTGCATATAGATCAGTGATAGCACACATAAAGAATAGTGTTTTCTGTATGCTAGTGCATTTGTCTATGAAACAGCAAACGACAGACTACCAAAATCTTACTAGAGCTATTTATAAGAGTCTATCACTTGTAGAAATAATTTGAATTGTTTTCTTCTTTGGATGATTTTTCTTACTTTCACCCAAATCTTGTAGTTAGGACATGCTATATATATATATGTTTTTTTTTCAGGACTGGTGTTCAAACTCATGACCTTGCATTTGCCAGGCAGGCACTTGTACCACGGAGCTATCCTACAGCCCCTGCATATGCAATATTATGTTGACTAAAATGGCAATTAAGGGTATCCTTCAGATGTTCCTAATATTAGAGAAAGACTTCAAACTTCACTATTGAGTGTGATGCTCACCAGCTTGTTGAGTGTGTCCTTTATGGTGAAAGTGTATATTGCTTTTATATCAAATTTTCTGAGTGCTTTTAATCATGAATGCAGCATAAATTTCATTCGATACCTTTTGGAATGAAACACACAAAGTTTGGATACTGGTCACAAATTGAGTTTAGGTTACTTCACAGTTAGGTTATAACCTAGCATTACTAAATTTTATAATAAAATACAACATAAACATTTCTGTCTGTTAAGTTCAATATAATGCTATTGTTGATATAAAGGAGCAAGTTTTGAGGTTGAAGAGCATTGCTTTTATTCAGTAGGGGAAATGAGGATAATTAGGACACAGAAAATATCAATAGCACCTAAATCTAATAGACTAGGCAAATATCACAAAGATATACTTTTCTCCCAAATAGTAACAATGCAAATAAACAAACATGAATTACCGAGAAACTTTTAAAACTACTTTTAAAAAATTTATAGCTCAAACACTGACACATATTCCCTTAAAACGATGTTGTTTTACATTCATCATGGATTTTATAACCCAACATGTCTTATAAATCCAACAAAACTATGCCTATCTGATTTATTCAAGAACAAGAAAGTAAAACAAAAACTTTTGAAAGGTCACATGGAAGAATGATTTGTGGCCATCATAATTTGATTTAGTGGTTAGAAAGTAATACAATGATATATAAATTTCTATACAGACTACTGAATTCTCCACATCCTATTGACTGACAGTGCTGCCTTCACTGCTTGTGTGTCTATCCATCTGTCAGTCTGAGACTTCAAGAATCTTTGCTTGGAAGTATCTTCCCAAACTCTTTCTATGAAAAGCACTCCTGGAGGGTATAGGATCTTAGGAATAGAGCATCAGATTTTTAGCACTGAGGTTAATAAAGATTCTGTCTCCACTAGAAGGAAGAGTTGGTTGGGTGGGTTTGTCTTTGCACATAATAGGAATTTTAACTTTCCTCAGCTATGACAGCCTTCACCGTGGGAACACTGTCTGCTGACACATCTCCGCTTTGCCTTCATACAATGTGTGGGCGGAAACAAACTGACAGGAATGTGAAACACACAGTGCCCACCGGGTATGGATCTCAGGTCCTTTTGTCTGTTGCCACTACCCTGGAATTTGTGGAAGAGTTGCTTACTAACTTGTCACTGAGGCAAAACCCCAGCCCCTTCACAGTTCTCCATATATCCAATCTCCCCTATCTTAGCTGGCCCAGTGTGCAGTTGTCTTCCCCCTAGTCATATGTCAGTTCATTCATTTTTTTTTCTATGTCTACTTCAACTCATTTTCTCTTTAATTCATTCCCACTGCACCTTCTCTATATGCATAAAGTACCTAGTACAAAACTTAGGACATGATCGATACTTGTGGAAGGAACAAAGTTTCAAAGAAGTTTCTGTCTCTAAATAACCTTTCTCCCTGAGCTATGTATTGATTACAATATGGGGTGCATGTTAGTTAATTCAGTGTTCAGTTTCAACTGCTAATTTCCTTTTTAAATTGTAGGATATAGGCCTGATGATAGCAATTTCAGAAACTATAGTTTTTAGGCATTTACTGCACAATTTGTTCCTTTCTAAGGGTTGCTTACTCTCTTACTTTTGATGTACTGGGCCATTTAAGTCCTCCATGCATCTCTGGAAAACTCAAACTCAAAATCTAAGCCTGTTGAACCTCTTGTCACACAAGTATTTGAAAGAATGATACTTAAGGGAAATAGAAAATGACACTTTTGCCCTCATCTTTTGAAGACGAAATGATCCACCCCCTCCAATTCTACCAAAGGAGAATCCCAGCTCATTTTCCTTAGCAAGAGCTTTAAAGTGTAAAAAACTCATCAAGCTTCTTTTCCTCTGAGACAATGTCATCCAAGTTCAAAGGATGTACACAGCTCTGCAAAGCTGCTGTCGTGTTTCAGTGATAAGGGCCTTGGCTTTCATTTTAGGTTTGATTCTAAGAAAATCAAATGTGTTTTTATGTACACTATGACTATAAATCAGAAAATTAAGAAAAATAATCTATTTCTGCAGATAGCTTGGGGGAGTTCCAGCTATTTTTAATCCTAAAATAACTCTTCAGCTAGGTTACGTTTTCACTCTCTAAACCATGTTTGATTATTTAAACTGAAAACATACACTTCTCCTTCCCTACAAAGAAAACCTCAGCTGGTCTCTTGGGAAACAATACTGTCTTATTCCTATGGTGAAATAAAAATAATCTTTGCTGGCTAACTTAAGGTCAGTAGTTCCTTGCTTATTTTTCCCTAGTCTGATCAAAATTCTTTCATTGTAATTACTAGAGCTTTAAAAAATAGATCAAAATCTCAGAATTAGTCACTTATCAAATTAGAATTTGGGGCACAGCAAATAGAACATACACATTCTTTAAAAAAGTGGTGTGCTGTATGATCGCCTCTCAGTATATCCTGATACATTAAACAAGCAATATTCATTATAATGTCTAAAGCATGATGTATTTTTGTACATTCAAAATGATCTGCAGCTTTTGAGCAATAGACTGCATACATCTCAGTCATACTCATAAGTTGAGGAATTAATCACCTTATGCAGAGTAAGTTACCATCTGCTATGGACAGTGGACAGATTTCTTGCAAAGTAAAGACATACAGCACTTGTGACTAGTTTCCAAGTTGATAGGTACTTGGAGCTAAACTGAAAATGCCAAGATAACTCAAAATGTACACATAAGAATATTTTCCAAAATAAAACTTCAGCATGAATTTTATCTTATATGACTTCATAGATTTTTATTCTAAGATATCATATTATGTCAATATTTAGAAAATTTTTTGCAAATGTCCAACTAAATGCTTTCATAAGTGAAAGAATTTGACTCAGTTTCTCAGGAAATACTTCATCAATCCCTTTAATAAATGTGAGTGAAGCCCTTCTGTATCTAAGAGGTACAAGTGGCCACAGAGCTGAGTGAAGACACCACAGACTGGCACACTGTTGTCGCCTCACCCCTGGGTGCACCGAGATGGCAACCATGTCTGAGTGTGGAGGTGCACACCTATTATCCCAGCAATGGGGAGACTGAAAACAGGAGAATCACCATGAGTCAGAGCTGCATAGTGAGATCCTGTACCAAATACATAAAATAATTAAAAAAAATAACTTGGAGACAGTTTGACACCTTAGATATTTTCTCCTGTTCAATACTCTAGCCCCATTCACTCTATTGAGGGCCACTACCCAGGCTGTCTCTCCACCTCAGAACCTCTGCACCCCTCTTCTTCTCACCTTCTGTTCACTTTTTCTGTGGCAACTTCCAACAGGTCCCAGTTTAAAGTCCCACCTCCCACCTCTCTTTTCACCATCTTATCACACTGTTGACTTCTATTACATTAAGTTATTTCAACTATTTTTCTGTCTATTAATTTCAGTGCTTTGCCAAGAATATGAGTCCCATTAGGTACCACTTATAGTATGTATCTCCAGCGCCCAGCAGAGTCTGGCATATAGAAAGTGCTCTGTAAATAACTTAATTCATCTTGAAATGCTTAGTTAAGATGCTTGTGAACTCTGTTTATAAATGATAAAGAAGCTATGCAAAATATTACCTAAGTTCATTTCAATGAACATTCATTGAGTATTGTTTTGGGGTAAGTTTTTTATCTCTATATTCAAGACAGGTAAATAAATACAAATGTTATTCATTGTCTATTAGTAGAGTCTACTATATATTACATGTGTAAAACTTCAGAATGACAATGACTTAGACAAATAAGTATCCACTTGTCTTACATAGTAAGAAGTCTTCTACAACGTGGCACTGGCGCTGAGTCAGTGGCTTACAATTGCAAGTGTCTAAGTAGCTTGGGTTCTTTTGCCTTTCTGGTGTCAAGATGGTGGCCTTAGCTCACGGCTGAGTTTCTTGCAGAGCAGAAGTCTGAGGAACAAAAGCCACTCTCCCAAACATTCCAGAAAATGACTTTTCTATTATTCTTTGAGCAGTACTGGCCAGGAAAATAATGCGCTCTTTCAGATTGACATGTTGAAAGCCACAAAGAAATCTAGAATTCTGTTTCATGGGACAAAAGAGAAAGTGGTGAACTGATACCACTGTATCTTCTCTCTAATATAAATGTTTGCCTGAGGTAGTACTCAATAAATTGTATTAATTATACATAACTATAACTGCTGTTCTGTTTTTACTTTACAGATAAAAATATAGACAGATATCTTAATTATACACAAGTAAAACTACAATGAATGAAAAAGTAGTTCTTAGGTCTGGTGCTTTTGCACATATGTGCACACATGTATATGTACACACTACCCAAGCATTAAGGAGACAGAGTTAAAGCTGTGGTTAAACTATAGTCCACGTTGAGTTTGTTTTGTCAGTGTGATCTTTATTTATAAGTCAGGGGTAGCCATCAAACATTTGTTACATAGTCCATGTTAAATATCATTTTGGCAGTGTAGTGCAGATGTTTTCATTGTTTTGCTTAGTTAAGGAATGGTTCTTGAGACACAAGGACTATGCTGCACAGAAAACAAAGGTTGCCAATAGAGGAAGACATGCTGTATCTTTCTTGAGAATGCAGAACTTCTTAGAGGCTATAGATCCTGGGCTTCTCAAACTCAAACATGCTGTCTCTTTCATACCTCTTCAGACAAATCTACCTGTATGGTTTTATTGATTACCTGGTGTCTCCATGTCTTCCTTGATTCTTTTATCTTTAAAGTAAAGGCAAGTGGACTCCAAATCAGGAAAAAATAGAGATAAACACAGAAATATGTTACTTCATGCAATGTCAAGCTCGGTGCCATCACTGAACCAGCAGGAAGCTTTGGGAGAACTACCTGAAGCCAGCTTGGTGCCAGTTTTATGTGTGGTTTGGCGCCACCTTGTGGTTCTTGTTTACATCGGTGTGAACACAAGTACCATTGAGTTTTGTGGCTGCTTGGGGCTTGTAGTGAGAGGAAACACATTCAGAAATCTCAACTTCATGGCTCTTCGGTTATTTGAAGCCTAGATTTGTGTCCCATCAGCCAAATATAGATATTTGGGCTGAAAAACACTGGAAATGGAAACCTCACAGTATCCCATGAGTCAGGGCTTCTTGAGCTTGGCCTGTTCTCTGGAAGAAAACAAGATTCACCTTATGCAGCAAGGCTGGCAAGTAGAGGCCCTGTGTTGCCCTTCTTACACATGACTCTGACATGCTGCAAGATTTTACAACATAAGAGAGGTGACAGGACACAAGGAGGTGAATCTGTGGACAAGGGGAAGGGACCTAAGGAAGGAGAGAGAAGGTGCAGAGCACAGAGAGCTGAAGGGGAGTAACATTATTAAGATGTGGCTATAGGCATCCAGTGACTATGAACAAAATTCAGAGGAAAAATTTCCCTAGGCCATAGCCAGTATAAACAAAGGTGCTCTGGAACATTCTTCACAAAACAAACTCTTTCACTTTTTGCAGTTTTGAGGCTGCTTTCTGTGATACTTTCATGCTACTTTTTCTGCTATTTCTGAAATACTCAGCTTTTTTTTGCTACTTTTTTTCTGGGTGCAGTTTCACCTTTCTTTTATCTTTGCACCCTGTAACTAAACTGGAGTTTCCTCTCTGATGAAGCTCACAGTGTTTCGAATCATTCAGTTGGGCTCTTTGCTCTTGATTCTCAATATAAATCTGGGCGAAAGCCCCAACAGTAGCCATGCCACCAGTTCAACATAAGACTGCCTTTAAATTTCTTCTGCCAGATTAATGAGTCCATCACTCTTAATTTCAATCTCAGACAGAGTCCAGGACGTGAGCAAAATACAGACAAACTTTCTGCCAACAAATAGCATGTATCATCTGGACTCCAAAAGACAATGTAGTCCTTCCCAGCAGAAGCCTCTGAGCTCACTCAGTCTTTACTGGCAGGATTCTATCAGCCTTTGGGTCTTCTGAACTTTAATCAGAATGCTCCATGAAATACAGCCTTAGGCATTCCAGCTCTGCTCTTTCAGCCTGTGTCTCTAAACCTTTCTTAGCTACTCCTGCACCTAAACACAAACCATTACAAACATATAATAAAAGTTTATTCCCAGAAGTTCATTCTTTAAAAAGCTATTGGCCCATTTGTAATCTTCACATCCTCTGAACAATAGATAAACACAATCTCCGTTGAAAAGAAGTGTTTCTGTAGTCTGAGGTGGGACCTATTTTCATGTTCTTGTGATCCACTGTCATTCTTCTCAAACTTTCTCTCTTATATAAATAATTTTATATGCTCTAAATTACCTTAAATATACTCTTCATAATTTCATTTGTTTTCTTTACTTTTCCTCTCATGCCAGTGTTTTGTGTTTTTGAAAAATTTTGAAATCACATTGATAGTTATATATTAGATATAGATAATGTGGCATACAATAATGGTATAGATATAGATAATATAATATATTAGAAATAAATTGGAAATGAAGTGTGTAGAAGTTGTGTGTAGAAACCATCAACAACTATTTAAGTTGTATTTAATAAATTTTAAATGCTAAACTATGCATTACTTTCAGATTTGGTTTAATTTTTTTGAATTACTCAAAACTGAGCACAGACCGAGGAAAGTGAAATACGTCAAGATATTAACAAGGACTCTACTCAACATAAATGTCACAGAAAAAAAGCTCCTATACATTTTCCATTGGTGAAATACTGAAGTGTTGTCAATAGAATTACAAATGGCTTTGAGATAATGTTTTATACTGAAGCCAAATAATTGTGGCACCATTTGCTTGCTATGTGAGTTCTGCCTCCAGGTTACAGTGTTGCTCTGGTAGTAACTAAGAAAGGTGGGGCCAGCCCATTTTTGTGCCATAATGTCTTAGGTCAGAATTGTCCAGCAAATAATATGTTTTAGCCATTGGAATCTATTTTCCCCCTAGCAAATTATAGCACCATAAGTTTTATTTTCCCCAATGTCTTTTCTGCCATCATAATGGCTCGAGGATTTAAATCCTGTGCTGTTACTGTGACTTTAAAGCCTTAAAGCTGCGATTGAATGAGGCAGTTCATCTGTCATTATTCAAATATGAAGCAATTATGATAAAGATAAAATTCCATTGAGAAACACTCCAGTCAATTTTCACTTACATTTAACTAGAAACATAAAATGATGCTTACAAGAATAGGTTTAGGTACTAAAACTGAAGAATAAAAAAAGCATTGAATTACTGATCTCTGAGTCATTTGTGAAGACTTCAGGGAATATAAATAAAATGTGTCATTGCCATTGAATGAAACTTTGTTACACGACAAACACAACACAAAAGACAAACCAGCAAAAAACAAATAGAAAGTCTTTACTATTGAACTGGTCAAAGCAGTATCAAAAATTACTATCTATACAGACTAGCTAAGGCCACATTCCAATACCACCCAGTTGGTATAAAATTCAATTGAGGGGCTGGGGGTGCAACTCAGCAGTGCAGCGCCTACCTAGGAAGTGCAAGGTCCTGAGTTCAATTCTGAGGAGCAAAAAAACAAAATAAAAATTCAGTTGACCAAGGTTTGGAGGTGCAGCTCTTTGGCACAACACTTGCCTCACAGGTGTTAGGCTCTGTGTTCACTTACCAACGCTACAAAAACAAATTAAGAAATAAAAATTAAATGAACTTACATGATTTTTTTCATTAAAAGATGCTTAATGTAGTGATAATCACTTGCTACAGCAAACAAAAAACTTTTTATTTCAACTCAGAATTTTTTATTTCCTCACCCCAACTGCAATTTTACAATTCTTTCTGTTATCTTTAACTTTATTATTATTATTATCATTGTGATTATTATTTTGATACTGTGGACCAAACTCAGGACCTTGCACTTGACAGGCAAGCGCTTAAGCTGTTTTATCTTAAACTTTAACATGCTTTTTAGATCTAAATTTCAGTTTTCCATTTATTTAATCAAAATGACTAAAATGGCCATCCAAAAGAACACTTAGCTGTGTTCTAAAAGAAGATGCAATAGAAGTAAACTATATAGTATCATGTCATATAAGAAATATATATATATATATATATATATGAACTATTCTTCCATCCATATTATGTAATTTTATTGAAAACTTTTCTACATTAATCTTTTTTTAATTTCTCATGTTTCTTAAACTCATAAATATAATGTTCTAATTTTAGCTGGTATGATTTATAATTTTCTCACTTTTACTTTACATATCTAATTTCTAATGTTAAAAGTACCTATTAAAATTTATATTTCAGCTGAGTTTTCTTACATCAAATGAATAATAAGTATGATGAATGTCTTTAATATTTCAAGCAAATAAATGTGCACAGAATAAATGCTTACCATGTTCCTGCCATGTGTCCAGGACTTAGATGAGGACCAAAACATGGGCAGAGGTGAAAACAGAGCTACAAGCTTGGCCTGGAGGCAATCTATAGGAAAATATTTATTTATTTATTTATTTATTTTTATTTTATTTTATTTTTTTGTCTTTTTGAGACAGGGTCTTGCTATGCAGTTCAGGCTGGCCTTGAGCTCACTTTTGTAGCCCAGGCTGGTCTCAAACTCGCACCAATCCTCCTGTCTCAGCCTCCTGAGTGCTGGGATTACAGGCGTGCGCCACCACGCCCGGCTTATAGGAAAATATTTAATTTTGATTCAAGACCTTCACATGAACTCCTTGAGCCTGCGACAGGAGATACTGATCACACCCATCAGAAAGTCTTTTTAGGGAGTCCTGAGGAACAACCTAAACTTGATCAGCGATAAGGTGCAAAAAACATCTGCAAAGCAGAGCGTGGCTATCGTCACAAAACAAGGTAAAGACAATCCTTTTCTGCGGAAAAATAGTTTGGATGTACAGATGTGTGACAAATAAGCCACCACAGAAAATTAATTGACTTTAGTGCCACCTAAGGGATTACTAAGCATGCCTCTAAGTGTGTCTGGGCACAGTGTGAGGCTCTATGTGGGCTGTGTATCTAGCTGGCCCTTGGCCCCTTCCGCCCTGGCACTGTTCCTAGTCCCCTGCTGAGCTGCCCAGCCTCGTCCACTGAGCTTCTTGGTCCGCTCTGCCATTAGATTCTGATGTTTCTTCCATGGCACCAGCCTGACCATGGAATGTATCCTCTGAGACTGTGAACAAAAATAACCTCCTAATCCTTTTAGCCCTTCAAGTTATATACACCAAGCATTTGTTCCCAGAAATGAACATCTAACTAGAACAAGGTGACTGGTTGAAGATGGGGCCCTAGGGGGAATGGCCACAAACTATGCTTACTTTGTGCCTGAATTCTCAGAAATAGTGACAATTTTAAGAACTCAATGAAAACATATTTGCTTTTAGTTTATAGTTTCATTCCTAATAACAAAACTCAAAGTGTGAGATAGGATCCAAGGTAGAGTGATGTCTGAAGAGTGCATCTTAGTAACTCCAGGTAAGCCAGGTATGGCATTGCATGCCAGTAATCTGATAGTGTGGGAGGCTGAGACAAAACAATCATGATTTCGAGGTCAACCTGAGCAGCCTGGTGAGACCCAGTCTAAAAAATAATAATAAAAATAAAACACAACTGAATCATAACCTAACAATCGATATGGAGAAAAATGAACAAATTCTAAGGATGGTGAGAGGTAGAATCAATATAGTTTGATAATTGATTACATATAAGAGCTTGAGGCAAGAGACAGTCATAAAAGATGGGGCTGGGTTTTCCACATGAATGGAATGTAGGGTGCTTAAATAGAAATACGATGGAAGCAGAAGAGCAAGAACAAGTTTTATTTGGGGAAGTTGGCAAGACAGTGCATTCAGTTTAAGCGTGGTTGCTCTACCATGAGGACATCGCACTTAAGTCAACTTAGCTGGAGGATGCAGAACCTTTGTTGAAGTATTCTAATAGGTATACTCACTTCAGGGTAAGTAGGAAAATCATTTCAGTAACAAGCAGCTTTCAGTAATCCTTTTACAATGAATAGAAAGCCTTTTCATTTTTGTTACTGATATCAAGGACATTAGGCTTCCAATTGTGGTCCTGACATTTGCTTAATCACGTTCCTGTGAAAAGTGCTTTAGCTTCTTTACTGTTACAACAGCAATCATAAACAGTGGTAAGGACTCTATTTTAGAGTGTTACTGAAAGGTTTGATTACTAATGTGTGTAAATGCTTTGTGAGTTATAGAAATAATGTTTGGCACTACTCTGACATAGAACTTAAAAAAAACAAATAAATTATAAATGGATTGATTTTTTCCCCCTATAAAAAAAAAAAAAAAAAAAAAAAAAAAAAAAAAAAAAAAAAAAAAAAAAAAAAAAACTCTTATGCTTTAAGTAGCAACTGACATAAACCTGGGCTCCTTCTCAAAACTGATTGTCTCAGTTGTTAAGACAACTGCTTTCTTATATCTGTCCTGTGTACAGAATGATGATGCCTATGATCAAGGAGCTCCAGTAGTGTAAAAACATCTTTGCAGCCTTAGAACAGCTTCCTTCATAGTTATCAATATAGGCCCAGCACAGACGAAACAGCAGAAGAGCAGTAAAAGGTCATTTGGGGATGTCAAACACAATTTTAAAAAAAGATGGTGAGAAATACAGACCGACTCTACCATGAGACTTAGAAACTACAGCTTAGACAGATCACTACTTTCCTGGTTGCCTAGAGCACTTAGGGCACATGCGACTCATTTTTATTAAGCCATTGCTCATATAAAACTAAGAGTAAAAGGGTCTGCATGTAGTCTTGCAGATTGGCTTTAAATTCTGGTTTCACCAATATCAGCACCACAAACATAAGCTTATTATTCTTCAGACTTCCAAGCCATGGCTCTGCAGTAGAGCTTACCATTATCTATCCCATAGTACTACTTAGTGATTTAGGTGGGTAATACAAAGTCCTTGCTGCAGTTTCTCACTTATCACAAAAAATGAAGAGAGTAGAGTAGTACAAACAGATCAAAGTCGGGAAATAACCAAGTCGCATTATTACTTTTATTGCTACCAAATTATACAAATACTATATAATAAAGTTTTCATAATTTACCTGGCAGTGGGTTAACATTCTTCACTAGGAGCGGGAAAGGAGACTTGTTATTGATATTTTGAGACGAGGGAAGCAAGAGGCATGAGAGCGTAGAGGAAGAACAGTGTCACGGAATGACTTTTAGAGCTGAGAGTTTATAATTGCATGGGGCTAGAGAAATTTATGGAAGCAAGACATAACTGTATACCATGTACATGTCTCATAGGTGTAGGAGATGACTGAGATATTGTGAGAATCCTTCAAGCTTGTGGGTCTTCTGGCCAGGAATACAGAGAATGTTAAATCTACTTGAAACAGTCTTTGTGGCAATTACAGACTTCATTTATTTCGTCTTTTGTTTGTTTGTTTTTGTTTTTCTCTGAAAATTAAATATTCCTCAAGCTTGAGAAAATAAATCAAATGTTTTTGCATTTTGAGTTAGGAGGACTCCGTGACATCCTTTATATGGACACAGAAAATTCCATCAGAATGTCAGATAAAGCTTGACATGACCCTCAGGCCTGTAATCCCAGCAGCCTGTGAGGCTGATGCAGGGAGACTATGAGCTTGAGCTCAGCATGGGCAACCGAAGAACTAAAGGAGACAGTCGCAAAATAACATACTTTTGAAATAGGCTGGGACTATGCTTTATGTGGATGCTTTGGGTTGAACCCGCAATGCAGCAAACAAGCAAACAGACAAAATATGTTGCTTTTTAAACAATATATTCTGAACTTTAAGAACTACAGGATAGTAACAAAACGTTAAAAGTTTCATGGAAAAAGATAATCTCTTGAGTGTGCTGAGTGTCACAATTGTTTCCTATGTGTAGCATTATTTAGAACTCTCATGAGATTTAGAATTAAACAGATTATTTAAAATAATTGAACCCATATTACTATTGTTATTTTGTTATTGTTTTAATTAAATTGTGTACTTATTTTAAATATATGATGCAATCTGAAGTATTTAGCCTGTTAGAGTATTTGGTTAGACTTGTAACTCCAGTACAAAACCTGCAATTGTTTAATCAATTTAAATTTGAATTTATAATTTAAAATATCAATTTATACAGAGTGTTAAAACATATGTTGGTGTAATTTTATTCCATTTTCGATTTTAACTTGATAAATTTATAATAATTAGATAAGTACTTAATAATATTTAATGGTTAAATAAAGTATTCTGAGTTCATGTCTATAATTTAAAATATTTAAAAGATATTCCCAAATGTTACCCAGTATCCATAATGCTTGCCAGGTGAAAGAGATCTCTTTTAAGAAAGTTTAAGTAGATTCACTGATAAAACTGTATTTTCAAATAGTGAAAAGAGAAGATTATTTAAATCAGATTATTTGAAATCTCCCTCTGTCTCTCTGTCTCTGTCTTTCTGTCTCCTTTTTGTCTCTGTCTTTCTGTCTCCTTTTTGTCTCTGTCTTTCTGTCTCTGTCTCTCTGTCTCTGTCTATCTCTATCTCTGTGTCTCTCTGTCTCTGTCTCCCTCTCTGTCTCTGTCTCTCTCTCTCTCTCTCTCTCTCTGTCTTTCTCTGTGTGTATCTCTGTTTCTCTCTCTCTGTGTGTCTCTCTGTGTTGCATCACATTTTTTGCAGACTATGTACAAAAAAATATCTGGCAAGAGATCACTAAACTCTTGACTATCACTCAGCTGAATAAAATGATAACGGGTTTCCCAGAAGAGGTCTTAACATCATTAAAAGTTTATCTGAAAATTGCTTAGGCAGTTTATCAAGAATGTTAATTTCTTCCCAGAAATGGATAGTGATTTAAGACATCTGTCCCAGACCAGGTTAAAGACAATTTTCCCTTTATCCATCCCTTTAATTATTAAAATTCTTTAAATTCTCTAAATATATACACAAAAATACATGTTGTGAACTAACAATTCTAGTAGTCATTGAATAACTAGTTTTTTTTTTTAATTTCCTTATTTTTTTAACTAAAGCAACTTGATATTAGACTATTAGCCCTAACCACATACAAGAATACTCCTCTCCTCAAAATATGAAAAATTTAACAGATAGTGACAGTTATTTCCAGATTTCATATACTATCTGTGTGTGTGTGTGTGTGTGTGTGTGTGTGTGTACACACACATTCATGTGTATATATGCATATATGGTGTTTCAATTGCATTGTATGGCATTTCTAGGTTGGAAATCGAAATTATGATGGCTTGTCAGAAAATTTACTCATATACAATATATTAGACTCATTAAAGACACAAGATTAGAAACAGGGAAGGAGAAACAAGAAGCAATGAGAACTTGAACCCTTCTCCTTCCCTGATAGCTAATCCTAACATCTCACATTGGCTAGTACATACAATCATACATAGAGGTGATTGATATAGGAAATTCTAGGCTATTCCACCTCTATCATCTCCCCAATCTTTCATCTTGTCTTCTTGAATCCAGTCCTCTGTTTTTCTATGAGTCTGATGCCCAATTTTACCTTTTCGACTAAAAATACTTATTTAGAACAGTTATTGCTTTAGTGCCTATACTAAAGCTATATTCCCTTCCCCAAGATAAACTTGGAACTGTAGAAAAGATATGAAAGCCCCACAATAAGGAAACTTAGTCAAAGCATCATTCCAGCCTGAAGTGCCTTAGGGAGCTGTGTAAGAAATTTGTTTTTACTGTATTAAAGTTCTTTTTGTATCAGCGCCCTGTTCCCCTCACCTGTAAAAGTATGTTGATCTCAAGAGTTTCCTAATAAACCTTCTATGCAGAAATCTCTATCTGAATTGGTTTTAAAAACCATGAATAAATGAGATAGGAGCCGCCTTCCAAGAGCAAATCTGATTTGCTGGTGATGGGAAATAGAACATGGAGGTAAAGTAATTTAGAGTAAAGAAAAAATATTAATCATGGTTACTCTGTGGCAGCCAAGTCACAGTGGTGATGAGAAGAGGAAAAGTGGAAACCAAGAGGGATAGCAGCTTAACAACCCGCAGAGGTGTCGGAGCCTCAGTCTATCTTACATGGGAAAATGGACCTTTCAGAAGTTATGGTAAAGACCATGAGGTAGGAAAATTAGCCTGTGTTATCAAGATAGGCCCAATGTCAGCACAAGAAAAGAATTTTTCTTCCTGAATTCAGAAGATTGGGAGCAATAGTCAGACTGATTCAATTCCTATTGTTGGCTTTGAACATGCAGTGTTGGAAGGAGGGGCCAAGAGCCAAGGACCTGGGGAAACCTTTCAACTGAAAGATTTAATAAGAGGATTTTTTTTTTCTTGAACTTCCATAAACCAATATAGACGCCCTATCGTCTCACTGAGAGTACCTCTAGAGAGACTTGTGTTGGATTTCTAAGCTGCAGAGCTATAAAACAATAAACATATGCTGTTTTAAGCTACTAAAGTTGTATGCGTTTCCTGTAGCAATAGCAAACTAACACTGAACTTCTGGTAGAATCTGAAGAATTTAGAGATTCCTGGAACAGGTGGTCAGTTGCAGCAAGAGAGGCAGAAAGCAGCATGGAGGTAGGAGAAACAACCTGAGGGAGGGACAGATGTCAGTTCTTACATAAGTCTGTACCAGACCGGAAGGAGCCCAGATGTTGCTGTCAGATGATCATGGCTGTTCTACTGGATTGCCTACTTAAAAGATGTAAGACTCTCCCAAGATATCAGTGATGGCATGTCATTAAGATTTGTGTCAGGTACGTTATGTTTGGGTACAGGAAGCAATAGAAATCCATAGCAGATGGTATGGAAATCAATGAAAACAGTCTAAACTTGCTTATCAAAGAAGATCAAGATTAATGAGGGACACTCATTCAATATAGCAACCAGGCCCGGCATGTGAGTGAGACCGCCTGGGGCCCACCAGAAACTCATGTGACCCAGCAACCAAGCCCGACATGTGAATGAGACTACCTGGGCCCACAGAAAACTCATTCAACCCAGCAGCCACACCCAGCGTATGAGTGACACCATCTGGGGCCTGCCAGAAACTCCCTTGACACAGCAACAAGACTCAGTGTGTAGTAGAACTTCCTCAGGCCCAGTGTGGAAAACTGTGGCAGAATTCCCTTCAGACAGGCTACAGACAAGACCCACCTAGCTGAACCAAGGGCAGAACATCTTGCCAGAGTGGCACAGCAGGTTCACCTCCAAGAACTGCAGCAGGAAAATGTTGGAGCTCAGGAGCCAGACCCAAGGCACATCCGCTTACATGAGTTTGAACTTGGTAGATCAGATCTGGTGCTAAGGTAAGAATTCTACCAAAGCCCTACATCAAAGCCAGAAGGCAAGGCTACATAAATGACACAGAGAAGGAGCAAAATGTATTCTCAGGCCTTGAACCCACCCAGAAAAAAATGCAGGAGACAATAGCCTAAAAGAAATTGGAAATCACATACCTGAAATCTCTGAAATAATACCATATGAAATTATGGTATTATTTCAACTCCAGAAAGGTATAAAGGAAATCATATCAGAAATAATCTCTGAAGCATGAGTCAATGAGATAGCTCAGAAGCCTAAAGTGCCTGCTTAGACAAGCCTAGGCAACCATAGGGACCACACTTCGATCCCCAATAGCACATGCTGCACTAGCCCCACCCTTAGGGTATGCTGAGTCAGCCACAATATAAATAAATAAATAAATAAATAAATAAATAAATAAATAAATAAATAAATCAAGTGAAAAAATAAATAAATAGCCAGGCCTAATGGTGCACTCCTATAATCCCAGCACTTGGGAGGCTGAGGCAGGAGGATCAGTGCAAGTTCAAGACCAGCCTGGACTACAAAAATGAGCTCACGGCCAGCCTCAACTGCATAGAGAGATCTTGTCTTAAAAAGACAAAAATAAAAGAAAATAACAATAAATAAATAAGATATAATCTTTGAAGTAAAAAAGAAATGATAACTACATGAAAGAAGTACTGAGTGCTTCTAAAGAAGACACTGATAAAAACAAAATAGAGAACAGAAAATGATGGAATCCTTGAATGACCAACATAGGAAAGGAACAGAATGCATGAAACAGATTCAGAACACTATATAAGAAATTAAAATCTCAATCACAGGCTGGCAAAACCATTTCAGTAAAAGTGAAAATAGACTTTCAGATCTTAAAGACACCATTGTAATTATTGAAAAGTTAAGAAAACATCTCTTCAAAACAACTAGAATGCAGGAAAAAATAATTCAACATCTATAAGACAACGCAAAGATGAGCAACATAGCTGGGCATGGTGGTGCATGCCTGTAATCTTAGCACTTGGGAGACTGAGGCAAGAGGATCAGTGTGAGTTTGAGACCAGCCTGGCCTACAAAACTAAGCTCAAGGCCAGCCTGAACTGCATAGCAAGACTCTGTCTCATACAAAAAAAAAAAAAAAGAACAACATAAGACTAAGAGGCATCAATGAGAAAGGAGTCAATATAAATATTATAAATTTTATAAGAAGAATATGGGCAGAAATAACAGTAGAAAACTTCCCAAATATGGGAAAACAGGTTGACATTCAGTTAACTGAAGCATATAAAACTCTAAATAACATCAACCCAACTAAAACCACTCCCAGACATATCATAACCAAGATTCCAGAAATTTGACTCAGGAACAGCATACTAAAAACCACTAGAGGGGCTGGCAAGATAGCTCAGCAGTCTAAAGCACCTGCTTAGGCAAGCTTAGACAACCACAATACTACGAATTGATCCCTGAGACCTCATGCTACTCTAGCCCCATGCCCAGGACAGGCTGAGCTGGCCATAACATAAATAAATACATTTTTAAAAATTTAAAGAAATTAAAACCTCTAGAGAAAAGAAACAGATCACATTTAAAGGAATACCTATCAAAGTAACAGCAGATTTCTCTTTATATACCATCAAGTCAAGAAGAACATAGAACAAAGTACTAAAAGTCTTGCAAGAAAACACATTCCAACCCAGACTGATATACCCTGCAAAACTTTCTTTCAAGTATAATGGAAAAGTGAAATACTTCCAGAAAAAAGAAAAACTAAAGAATTTTATGATGACAAAGCCAACTCTACACAATTTAGTAAAATACATTCTAGAGAGGGATCAAAATGACCACAACTCCATGAAGGAGAATGGAAAGAACCCACCAAATAGAGCAAACAATTAAACACAAGAGAAAAAGAGGTATACAAAAGCAGTATTTCAACTATTTTTTTTCTTTATAGCAGCAAAATATTTCCATCAGCATATTCTAGAAATGGATTTCTTCTGCAACCTATGAGGTATGTTTCTGTCTGGGTCTACATGGCATGTATCAAGGAAACAGCAGTATCTCAGCCCCACAAGTGACACCTGGCCACCAATAAACATCTTGGACACTGTCCATGCACATAGAACTTTGTGCAATATCCTATCCCAAACTGTTAGAAGTTCTGGTCATATATTTGCCATCCCAGTATTTATGTTATGTTTTATTCTTAGCAATTCTTTACTACTATGGAAATTTTTTCTTAGTTGATGTTTTTGTATATATTAGCCTATTCAAATGCTATGAGAGTATTCTGAATTGATTACAGATTTGTACATGCGATACACAACATTCTAGCATCTAAGTTGGACACATGCTTTGATTTGAATTTTGGGATATTATTTTGAAATACTTAATTTAATTTTTAACTGACTAATATTTAATTAATTTTCTGAATATTACTAAATTATAATTTTTATCTTATGATTCATACTGTATCTTTGACTTACAGTGTACTTATAAGACCTGGTATATTTTCTCCTAGCATTAGAAACTTTAAAAAGAAAAAAATATAAATGCATACACAAGAGAATTAGGATAGATATACAGCTACTCTTTCTTAGTTTATTAAAAATAATTTGTACTAATATTATTTAGGCAAGATGTCAGGTATGCATCTTGTTCTCTGAATAACTACTATGAAGACAACAATATGCATTGTATTAGTTATTGGAACCATCCTAAATTGTTTTGAAACCGCCTCATTGCTATTATCTTTTTTCTCATTAAAATGAATAAAAATTTTAAAAATCAGGAAAATGTTCCTGATTTAAATAAAATAAAGTTGTATAATAATGTACCCATACAAGGCAAAAAGATGAAGTAGGTAAGAGCCAAAAAACTGAAGACTTTTACAATATTTTTCTAAATATTTTTTTTTTGAAAATATCGGGTAGGAGTTAGTTATGGATTAGGACTTCTTTGTATTTTAACATTAAATTTATTAATACTTCATTGTTATAAATTGAGTGAAAGTTTTATGTAGTACGAAATTACTGCTCTCTTTAATATCCTGTTTATCCTTGCTTTCTAAGCTTGTGGAGCTAAAAGAAAAAAATTGTGTGCCCCCCCCCCCAAATGATGCATTTATCCAGGGCATCTTTTTTTCGAAGTTAGTATGGGAACAGAGAAGAAAATATTAGTCACCCAGGTGAAGCCTACCCTGTCTCAGGTGATGGAGGTGGACATAGTAACAGGGCAACTGCTTATGTACTTTTTGTAAATCAGTGGACAGATCATCCTCTCAGTACTGAACAGCAGAGAATCCCTGAAACCACTACCTTATTTCATGGCAGGACAGAAGCATATATATGTAATGAATGAATACTGGTGCAGGGGTGAACCACGACCCTTGTTATCCTCATTAAGGGTTGTGGAACAACTGAGCCTTGTGCAATCCTCATAAAAGTGCAATGTAGAGAAGAATACAAAGGAATAAAAGTGTAGAAACTTTAAGAATGGAGAGTTTGAATATTTGACCCTTAGTTTTTACTTCTGAGAGATGTGGGGATGTAGGATTGCAGGCTTCAGTGACCCTTAATCAAATTGCACCCCTCCAGTGGTAGAAACATGGGAGACATATTCTTTAAGTATATCTGGGTATATTTCCATCAATTTCTGGAAAACAGGATATCTCAGCTGATTTTCAGATGGAGCATCTAACTTGCATTTTATTTTTGAACACCAGAACCCAGGTGAGTGTGAAGCTGCACACTTGTTTCTCAGAGGCGCCTGGTAGGACAGGAGGATTTGTTTCCATCTTGTCATATTCAACCTAAGTCCTCAGCTTGCCTAGTGGAAGGGCAGGCTGTGTCTGTCACCCACACAATATAAGCTGTTCTCCACATTCTAGGAGAGGTTTGAAAGTGAGAACTTCCATAAGCAGCAATGCCAGTAATCACCATTTTCCCTCTGAACTTAATTAGTTTCCTGAAAGAGGCCCTATACATTTGAATTAGCCAGAGTTTCTAGAGCCTGAAAAGTGAAACTCTTCATTTATCTCCTAAACTAAGATTAAAACGCTCCCCTGGTTTTGCAACACATGGAAAGCACTCCTCATTTAGATGTTATTGATTTCTATTTCTAATTTTGTCTTTGGACAAGAAATATTTTTTCTCTATTTTAATATCTATATTCAGCATTGGCTGTAATGACTTGTGAAAGTATTTTTACTTATTTAAATAAAAATAGTATTTTTACTTGTGGAATGATTAAACCACTCCTTTAGAACTGTGTCCTGATGTTAACTCCTACTTCCCACCTTTGTAAAAAGCAAAGAAAATCTTTTCTGAATATAATTTATGAGATTATATCTACATTCCATTGTATTTACAAAGATAACCACAGCTTTTTATCACAACCCTTAGGGTTTTACTTAGAATAATTTATTCCGTTTCACCATCAAAAAGTAGAATTTCTTTCTCCTTCCATGAATTCTAGGCTATTTCTATGACTTGTTTCGACCAAAGTGCAGCTATGTAAGTCATTCAGTTTTGGGGTATTTTGATTTTTCACTCTCATCCCAATGAAATGCAGTACTGTGAGACATCACAAACTATGACTCACAAACAGAAAAGCCAGCCAAGTGAGAACCATCCAATCCAAGAACTGAGGGATTATGGGTAAAGAGAAGCATTTACATTCAGCCACCAACTTTTGCGATGGTTTGTTATTTAGATACAGATTTTTATTTTTTAGGAGAAATTCCTAGAAATGCAATGATAGTGAAGATTAATATTTCTGAAGAGCATTAAATGGAGAAAATCTTTATTTCTTTAAATCACAGTTCCTCTAAGACCTCAGAGCAGTGCTTCAGAGAGGGACAGATATAGTCTAGCAAAATTCGTTGTTCACCTCTGTGAGTTAAAGCTTCCCAGAAGTCTTCATTGAAGTTACAGTATGAATGAGGGTTTTTGTCAAGAAAGGAAATGACTCTTTTATTTATTTTTTAACTTTATATTCATTTTAATGAGAACAAAGATAAAATAGCAATGAAACAGCTTCAAAACAGGATAGTAGGACAGTTAACAATAATTAATACAATGCATATGATTATCTTAAGCTTATCTCATGTTATATACAAACTAAGAAAAATCTTTGGTGAAGTATAGAATTTTCACTATGCTATGGATTGATGTTTTAGCATGCTTTAGATTAACCTGAATGATTTATTAACACGTTTTCTAGGCCCTACACCCACAGTTTCTGAATCAGTACTTCTGAGATAGACCCAGGAATTTGGGTTGCAACAAGGACTGTTGCTATTCCTGCCTCTGCTTGTGCTGCTGCTGCTGTTTCTGCTTTCACTGCTGCTCCTGCTGCCCTAGGGACCACACTCTCAGAGCTACCATGTTAAGGCATAGGAAAAGGAATCCAAAAGCTAAATGAGGGGCCAGGGAGACAACTCCATGGCACAAGTGTCTGATTGGCAAATGGAAAGTCATGAGTTCAAACCTTGGTCCCGCAAAAAAAAAAAAAAAAAAAAAAAACCTAAATGGAACACAGTGTGCCTACCGATGTGATTTGATTTACAAATACTGGGAGTTACATAGATTGCATTGAGAAAGGGAAATGGGTGGATATCTCTAGTTTGCTGGGTCATGGGAGGACTTTGACTCTTCAAAACTTGAAATGAAAAACCTGTGTAGGGGCTGCCCGGCAGGATGGCTCAGTGGTCTAAAGTGCCTGCTTAGCAAAGCTTAGGTGGCTGCAGGGACTGCGGTTCTATCCCCAGCACCACATGCTGCGCCAGCCCTGCCCTCAGGGAAGGCTGAGACAGCCATAAAAAATAAATAAACAAACAAAAGTTCTGAAACAAGAAAAAAAAAATTAAAAAAATTCTTTAAAAAAAAAAAAAAGAAAAGAAAAGAAAGGAAAATCCTGTGTTGGAGAGCAACCCATCTCCAAGATAGATAGCAACAGAAGCATGGAAACAGTGATGCACCTGAGGTGGGAGCATGGAAGGAGAGACTGCGATAGCTATACATTCTCTCTGCCAGTCCATTCTTGGTTGTTGACGAAAGTCAGAGAACAACATCTCTGTCTAGATGGGAATCAGAAGGCAGCTAACAGTTGAAATGATGAATAGAGCTGGGAAGATAGCTCTGCAGTCTAACCACCTGCCTGGCAAGTGCGAAGACGGCACGCTGCACTGGCCCTGGGCACTGAGCCGGCCCCCAGAACGGAGTGTGGTGGTGCAGGCCTGTAATCCCAGCCCT
>PVJA010009752.1:48499-59773 GCA_004027025.1 Myocastor coypus
AAAAAAAAAAAAAAAAAAAAAAAAAAAAAAAAAAAAAAAAAAAAAAAAAAAAAAAAAACCGAGAAAAAGGAAGTTTTACAAAATGTAATATTGGCAAATTGAGTTAACGTTCCTTCTCATGTGTCAGGTGCGGACAAGTTGAGTAAATACATAAACATATTAAAATTTACTGTTTTACTTATTTTCAAATCGGTCTATGTATTTAGACACTTTCAACCTTCACAATCTCTCTTTTTTTTTTTTTCCTGTATTTTAGGGAAGCATCTATAGGGTGTTCATGGTCTCACTGCTAGATCAGACTTACAGTGATTCTCCTGTTTACAGTCTCCCAAGTGCTAGGTTTGCAGGCACATGCCAACACACCCAGTCTACAAGCTTTATAATCTTATACAGACAGTTGTGAAACCCATCTTCCTGAGGGGAATTTGTAGTACCTAAAGACAAGTAACTTTCCATAGTCACACATTAGTAAATATCAGAGCTAACAACAGAACTCAGCAATCTGTTTCTGGACACAACGTGCTTAAACGGTATACAGTATGTATTCTGAACCTTTTATCCAAAGCTTTAACTTCTACTTCTACTTAAAATTTAAGAATTTTTTGAAATGGCATAATACATATACTATGTAATCTAAGACACTTCTAATGGGACTAAAGTAGCAACGTTTAAGCACACTAACTTCTTTCACAACAAAATATACTTAATGCGGCTGGGGGATTGAAGATGTTATTATTTTCATAACTGAATTGTATTGTTTACATTTTTACTTAGCAATCTAAGACTTTTTGTCATAGACATACAATTAACAATATCTGAGGCTGTCTCAGTGTTTGATAAAGCATCCAAAACTTGCAAGGTTAAAATCCATATACCTCATGAATTTTTGGTAAAGATTATGATTTGGCTGACTTTATAACACTCAATTATGTTCTTCTGGCAAATAGACTGGTTTATGGGAGTCTAAGATTTCTTCCTTCCCATATGAGCTTCACTCAGATGGTGAGATAGCTGGGTTCCATTGGTTTTCAGATGAAAATGTCTCTATGGGGGTTGCATAGCATGAGAGCCTTAGAATAAGTGCTTTCCAAGACAGTAGCCACCTTCCTCTTGAGAGAACATTCTAAGAGGATACAGTAAACTGCAAGACTTCTACAGCAAGTCAGAAGGCCCACATCATGTTAGTATAGGAAATGACTAAAGTCAGCTCAGATTCAAGAGAAGAGAGTTAGGGTTCACTTTTCAGTGGAATGAGCACATAAGTATTTATATATTTTTTTCAGTACTAGAGATTGAATACAGGGGTTCATTTTAAGCTACATCTTCAGCCCATTTCAATTATTTTTTAAAATTTTGAGGTATGGTTTCCCTAAATTGTTAAGTTTTGCCAAGTAGGTTTGAATTCATGAATTGCTTGACTTAGCTTCCAAAGTGGAAAGTACAGGCATGTATGATATTTAGCAATGAATTTTCCAACCTGTTTTCATTTTCAACTTTATTCTTCGTTAACAAAGATGAATATTATTTTCTCAATTACTTTTCATTTGTTGCTGGGACAAAACACCTGACACCCAAAATTAAGGAAAGAAAGGTTTATTTAGCTCCAAGTTAGTGGTGGTTTCATTCCTTACTCATCTGGCTCCAAGGCAGAGCAGAATATGGCAGAGGGCGGCTGTTCACGGTGGCAGAAAACAGCAAAGAGCAAAGGCAAAAGGGAGGAGCAGTGTCGGCAGGGGCGACAGAGAGCGCATCTGTCTCTCTGTATGTTGCATTCAGGCTATTTGCCCCAGGCTGGGTGCATCACTTATTCCCATAATCCCAGCAGGATTTATACCCACAATCCCAGCACTAGGTCACAAATTAATCCTAAACTTTAGAAGTTCTCATAACTGCATGAGGCTTTGGGAAGACAACTAAATATGAACCAAACCATAGCAATTACCTTAAATATTCATTGCTCATATGTGATATTTATGCATGTATTATGTGATATTTATATGTGGAGTTATGTATTCATGTTCTTTGCCCTTTATCTTATTGAGTGTTTTTTTTTTTTTTTTCTTTAATGACTTCTTAGGGCTTAATGTAGTTTTTATATTTTTAAGAATATTATTTTGTTTATGTGCTGATACATGTTAAAAGTATAAAATGAATAAGCCTTAAAATGAATTAAAACTAAATCATTCTCAGAGAAAAACAAAATTGTGGAAAATATTATGTATTATCTCGATTCTGGTGAAATTATTTAAAACTTGGTATATAAATCAAAAGCCACTGAGAAATACAAGACATCACATGCATATATACAACACATGCTAACACATAAATGAAGATAGAATATTTTGCACAATTCAAGGTTTAGAAAAAAAAGAACTTTTAATCTTATTTTTAAAAATATAATTTTCATTTTATTTTTTCTTAAAGAGTAGATTTTCTTCAATCTTTAAGGTTGAATCTCGCTAAATCATCTAAATTAGACCTAAATCTGGGTCAAATATTTCACCTTTGAGCATTTTAGATCAACTAATCACCAGGCTGCGAAAATTTCTACTTCTGAATGTCATGTATATATTCTTTTTCATAAGTTAAAGGAATTCATTTATTCTAAATAGTGTAAAGTTAAAAGATACATAGGTAATAATAAACAGCAGGTAATAACATCTGTGGAGTGTCAGTTGAGCTGTATTATTTAATCGTGCCTGAAACCCAGGGGATTGAAAAATGCTTCCTACCACTCACAAAACAAATTTAAAAACACAAAGCAAATTAGGCATAGATAAGATTAAGGGAATTACACATATCATAAAGCTATTAAATCCTGGGATAGGATTCCATCTTAGCATCTCTCTCTACTTCCCTAAATTATGATCTTGGTATTCTTACCACAAAACCACACTCTTAATAAATGGCATCTATTTTGTAAATGAATTCATATCCCCATAGAGAACTCTTGAAATATTCTTGCTAGGAATAATAGGATATATTCCTATTTATTTCTAAAGGACAGATATATAACAAAATTTTAGTAGGATTATAAAAAAGGTATTTTTTAATTTAAAAATGCCATGAAAATCATGAAATTTATTTTAGAAGTACAGAAATTGAAAAGGATGCAACAAGAAGTATAAGAAAAGTTGAAACTTTTCATTGAAAATGCTGCCTATAATGATATGATACGTTTTTGAGACAGTTTTCAAATAATATGTAAAATACTGACACCTAATGTCAACTTTTTGTATTTTAACTTTGGAGCATTTTTGGATATCTTAAAAGTTTGGAATCTATTAAAGAATTAATATTAAAAAGTTAAATTTCTAAATCAAAATACTTAATTGTGCTTTATATTAACAGAATATTCTTCAGGATTAAAAAATATCTCATATGTATTTGAACATAATAATAAAGTAGGCACAAAAATAAGTTGAATATTTACTAGTAAGAATATTTTTGTGGTAACCTCCCAACAAATTAAGTTTTAATTCATTGGTCTGTATTTTTTTCTGTAAAGAACAAATATAAAAAATAAGGCATTATGGATGATAAATACCATGATAAATACACAAATGTAACATAATAGTATGAAAGGTACAAAAATGAACCTGGATGAATTTTTAAAATAAGTTGATAATTAAATGTGAATTTTATATAATGTCATGTGTCATGAAATACTGTTTTAAGTTTTTCACTGTTCGAAGTTATGAAAATAATTCTTAGCTTCTATGTTGAAAAAGAACAGATTGTGAATTGGATCCCCCACTCTGGGTCAGAGCAGGCCAATCTGTGCTAATGGACTGTAACGCAGTGGGCAGGAAGGACCACGTGGATAAGCACTTCTTTCTCATCATGGTAAAAGAGAGTAAGTAAAAGAAATACCCAAGGCTGCCTTCAATGTGTATTTTGCTCGATCATGATGGGATGCTGCCCTCGGAGAGATGATGGTTCATAGCCTATTTTGATATTAACTAGAGAAGCTGTGACAACAAACCAGCTAACATTTAAAACTATACTGCTCAGAAAATGTAGAAAAATCTTTTGAACTTTAGATAGAATATCATGGGCTATGGATGAAGCTTAGTGGGACAGCATTTGCCAAGCATATGTGAGGCTTCAGGTTCCATCCCTAATATTTCCTAAATGAAGACCAACAAAAAATAGGACTAAATGCAAAGGAAATATTGTCACATAAATACAGTTTTTAAAAACCTGTTACTCTTGTCAACATGTGTCACTCCTTGACATATACACTGTGCCCTGATTTAGAATGATATGCCCTTGCCCTCTGTTTTTTTGTTTCTGAACGTCCAGGCTCCTTTAGATGTCACTTCCCTAGAGTTGCCTTCACTAACCATTCTGTGTGTATAGCAAAAAACAAAAGAAAAAGTCATGTTTTGGTGACCTACTTTTATTCTTTATCAATGTCTGTAATCCTTTCACATGTTTCGCGTCTTAACACTGTGGTTACTTCAATAAATTGTCAGTACCCGATAGCTGAAGCAATGGCTCCCTGCTGCTCATCTCGAGACACCCCGTACCTCCTACTGAGCAGCATCTATAGCCAAAGCCCAGGAAGTATTTTAGAAAGTAAGTGTATAAATGGATGGGTTTCCAGTTTACTTTGGCTGTATGATGGTAAGCAGTATGAGCCTTTATCTAGCCTGATTCTTATTCTTTCTTCTGATGTTAAGAAACTATAGACTCGATTTTAAAAAGAAAATTTAAAAGCCAACAGATCTGTAAGGTTAATGCATAATCTTTAAGAAATATTTGCTTTTTCCTTTTGTGGGAAAGAAACTATAAAATTCACGATTATTAGGACTGATAGAAAAAGTAAGGCAATAGAAAGAATAAGCTTAAAAAGATATGGAGAAGTAGCAAGAAGAGTTTAAGACAGAAGAAACACAGGATATCACTGGTGGGTGAAAAACATCTCACAATATAACACTGGAGTTTACAAAATACCTCTGTGTGTGTGTGTGTGTGTGTGTGTGTGTGTGTGTGTGTTTGAAATGTGACTAGAATAAGTAGTCATTTCAGATTATTTTATATTTGAAGAATGGAGTTACAACATTAATATTTTAAGAGTTTTCCCTGTAGAGTGTAAAATATGGAGGAAAATAATTTTTCCAAAGTGAAGGAATTTTAAAGTAAATCTTTATACAGAAATGTATAATATAGGAATATATTATTTTTCTGTTTTTTTGTATATCACACTGAAATGCAGTGTCTTCAGGCAATCATCTTTTATTTTTATGATTTAATAGACTTACTAAATGTACTTTCTGAGTCACACCAGCGTGCTCACATTGGCCCTCTGCTATGTTTGCCTGGTTTGTCCTTACTTTTGTCTGAAACCTCACCTGTAGCTATTCTAATAGACATAGTTAATGGACTGCTCCACATAGCTATTCTGGCTTCCTTAGGACATGGTGTGCTAATTCCAGGAAGATTCCAACCATCACAGATTTGGCTGCAGATTTCTTAGGTATGAGCCCTGAAAGTAACAGAATACCATTTCTGCTACATTTCTAGATTAAGAGTGAAGCGATAAAAAGCCGGGCGTGGTGGCTCATGCCTGTAATCCCAGCACTTGGGAGGCTGAGGCAGGAGGATCGGTGCGAGTTCGAGACCAGCCTGGGCTACAAAAGTGAGCTCAAGGCCAGCCTCAACTGCGTAGCGAGACCCTGTCTCAAAAAGACAAAAAAAAAAAAAAAAAAAAAGAGTGAAGCGATAAGTTTCTAAGAAGCAAGTACTAGTTGATATAGAAGGACAGAAAAGTTCCAATAAAATATTAATGGGTGACTAGTGTTCCTCTTTCAACAATAGACAGGATATTGTTATGGTTTATGTCTAGTTGTCCCCCCAAAGGCTCATGTAGTCATTGGGTGGGGACTTCTAGAGTTTGAGACTTGATCCATGATCCCTGGGATTATGGGTTTCAGTACTGATGGGATTATGGGTGTAGCCTGAGGCAGAGGCTAAGGCGGAGAGCCTGAATGTAATATAAAGAAAGACAGAGAGACAGGCTCGAGCTGTTGCTACTGTTCTGCCACCATGAACTGAATGTTCTCCGCCCTGCTCCAGTCAGCTTGGGCCAGCTGAATATGGACTGAAACCTCCATGAACTGTGAGCTAAATAAACCTTTCCTTCCTTCATTTTGAATGTCAGGTATTTGTCCCAGCAATGATAGAAGAGTAACTAAGACAGATATCTAGAAAGAAAAAAATCAGAAAAGAGAGCTGGAGAGATAGCTTGGCAGTCTAACTGCCTGCCTGGCAAGCACAAGGACCCTAGAACCCCAGATACACTGTAGCAGCCACCAAAATTGGGCTGGTAGAAAGAGTAAGTTGATAGAAAGGATAAGATTAAAAAGATATAATGCAGACAGCAAGAAGAGTTTATGAAAACTGGGCACAGTGGTGCATGCCTGTAATCCCAGCACTGGGGAGGCAGAGACAGGAGTATCACTGTGAGTCTGAGATGCATAGAAAGAACCTGAACTGAATCAATCAATAAATAAAAGATAAAAAAAAACAGTAAAGAAAGATCAATATTAAATTCTATCATACATCAAAAGGATTTAAACCCATCTACAGAATATTTCATCCAACAAATATAGAATGCACAGTCTTTCAGCTTTTAATAGAACTTCCTCTAAAGTGAGTTATGCTTTTGGTCATACAAGCATTTTGATCATACATCAATCAATAAAAATTGAATCAGTGTCTATCTTGCTAGGTCATAATGAAATGAAACTATAAATCAAAAGGAGGAAAAATAATTGTAACTATACAAACATCCACCAAGACTGGGAGTGGTGGCACAAATGTGTAATCCCAGCAAGTCTATGGCCAGACCACCCTAAACATGCCTGATCTCATCTATAATCCCAGAACTGGGGATCACTATGATTCTGAGCTGCATAGTGAGGTCCTGCATCTAATACATGAAAAAATAAAAAAGAAAGAAAATCAGAGGCCAACATACATGACAAATAAGATCAAAAATTAATTAAAGAAATATAAGCTAATCAAATACTTTTAAGAAAACCTTAACAAAAGACTTGAAAATCAAAATCAGTAACACATCTAAAAGACCATACACCATGATTAAATTAGGTTTCTTTGAAGGATGATGGATGGTTCAGCATATAGATATTGATAAATGGAAATGAGCACATAAGTGAATGAAGAATAAAAATTAGATGATCACCTCAAGACTTTTGTCAATATTCAACACCCTTTAATGGTAAAATCTGTAACCTAAATATAGAAGGGTCATCCCTTATCACAATTAAGGCTGTGTAAGATAAACCCATAGCTAACATAAATTTGAGTGGGAAAACCTGAAAGAATTTTCTCTAAAATACGGAAAAGTTAAGAGTGTCTACTATTGTTACTCTGATTCAATAGAGTGCTTGAAGTTTTAGCTAGAGGAATTAAACAAGAGAAAAAAATTAAACAAAAATATAGATCATATGTGCCTATATTTAAAAAACTTTAAAGACCTGAAAAACTTCTTCAGAAGAGATACTTTTTTTTTTTTTTTTTTTTTTTTTTTTTTTTCAGAACCAGGGATTGAACTCAGGCCCTTGCACTTTTGATGGAAGCGCTTATTCTACTGAGCTAACTCTCCAGCTCCAGAAGACATTTTGACCTAATAAATTTAGCAAGCAGCCAGAATACAAAATAAGGAGAAATTAATTATACAACAACAGAATCCCAGCCGGTAGCAGAGCCCGCGCGTCCACCGCGGGTAAGCTGCCTGCGCCCCTCTGCCCCGCCTCTGCGTTTCAGCGACTAACTTCCTGTTCCAGCCCAGACCGGAATCCCAGCTGGTAGCAGAGCCCGTGCGCCGGCTGGGTCAGGATCCTTGGCCCGCCTTCCCCTCCCCCACTCCCCCCGCCTTTATTTTTTGGAACCCCTCCAGCCCAATCTCCAGCACCGAACCCATCAAACATCTTGTCTGGAAACCGAAAGCTCCACATCCACCTACAGACCACATCCCCCGGGATTCACAGAAGCTACCAACCAGAGATCCAGCACAGAGTCAGGAACCTCTGCAGAGGAACCAGCTTGGAGTCTCCAGACCAAACGCCCATAGACACAGCATAACGCCACCAAAGTGCAGAGGCCTCTACCATACAAAATGATAACAACAAGGAGTAGGATGCAATCTCAGGGCCCGTGCCCACCCAAACCAAATACAGAAGAAACTATCATGGAAGAAAATAGGAACCATATAGATGAAACCTCTGAATTGGTAGCATCTGAGGCAGACACACAAGTGCAGAAACTTATAGAGAGACTGAGATCAGAGATAATATCTGAAGTAAGAAAAGAAATACATGAAGTGGAAAAACGGCTGGAGAAACGTATAGAGGACATCAGAGCAGAAATAATATCTAAAGTTGACAAAGACATGCCTAAATCAGTAGCATCCCAAGTAGGGGAACAACTACACAAAAGTAGAAAGGAGAACAAAACAGAAATAATCTCTGTATTAGAGAGAGAAAGGATAACCATAATGACAGACTTCAATACTATTAAAGAAGACATCGATAAAAAATTAGAGGAGAATAGAAAAATGATGGACTCCATGACGGAGCAATATAGGAAAGACATAGATTGCATGAAACAGTTTCAAAGAGATATACAAGAAAATAAAACCTCGATCACAAGTTGGCAGAGCCGAATGAACGAAAATGAAGACAGAGTTTCGAACTTTGAAGACACAGTTGCAGCCAGTGAAAGAGTAAGAAAGGATCTTTTAAAAACAACCAGAATGCAGGAAAAAATAATTCATCATCTGCAAGACGATGCGAAAATGAACAATGTGAGATTAATGGGAATCAATGAGAATGAAGGAGTCAACACAAATGATATAAAAAGAATATGGGCAGAAGTAATAGCAGAAAACTTCCCAAATTTGAGAAAACAGACATTCAGGTAACTGAAGCCTACAGAATCCCAAATAACATCAACCCAACTAAAAACACGCCAAAACATATAATAGTCAAGATACCAGAAATCCAGCTGAAGAATAATATACTAAAAGCTGCTAGAGAAAAGAAACAGGTCACATTTAAAGGAAAATCCATCAGAATAACAGCGGATTTCTCTTCACAAACCATGAAGTCAAGAAGAGCATGAAGCAGAGTGCTTCAAGTCCTCCATGAAAACAATTTTCAGACCAGACTATTATACCCGGCAAAACTCTCCTTCAAGTATGAGGGAGAAATGAAATATTTCCAGGACAAAGAACAACTAAAGAATTTCATGACATCAAAACCAGTGCTACATAATATTCTAACAAATATTTTAGAAAGGGACTAAAATGACCCGAATCCAACCAATGAGAACAGAAAGATCCCAACAAATAGAGTAATCAACTAAAAATAGGAAGAAAAATTGGTAAACACTAGCGAATAAGAGTCATGTCAGCCATAAGTCAATACATTTCAATTATAACCATCAATGTAAATGGACTCAATTCTCCAATCAAAAGAAGTAGACTTGCAGAGTGGATAAGGAAACAGAGCCCAACAATACGCTGCATACAAGAAACACATTTAACCCATAAAGAAACTCATAGGCTTAAAGTTAAAGGTTGGAAAACAATACTACATGCTCCAGCAACTCAAAAAAAAGCAGGGGTAGCAATCCTCTTTGCAGACAGTCTAAACTTCAAACCAAGAATGAACAAATGAAATAGAGAAGGCCAAAACATACTGGTTAGGGGAAAAATTTATGATGAAGAGGTAACACTCATAAATATGTATGCACCCAACATGGGAGCAGCAAGCTATATAAAACAAACCTTAATGGACCTGAAAAATCTCATATCCAATACTACAATCTTAACGGGAGACCACAACACTCCCTTATCCGAAAAAGATAGGTCAAGCAAAAAAAAATCAGCAAAGAAGTGGCAGAACTGAATCAGAACTTGGTACAATTGGACTTAGTGGACATATACAGAGTGTTCCATCCAACCACCTCAAAATACACGTTCTTCTCAGCTGCACATGGGACATTTTCTAAAGTAGATTATACATTAGTCCATAGATCATGCTTAAGTAGATGCAAGAAAACAGAAATTATCTCATGCATATTATCTGACCACAGTGCAATCAAATTGGAAATAAATGACAAAAGAAACCATAGGAATTTCAGGACTACATGGAAACTAAACAGCACTCTTCTCAACAACCAATGGGTCACAGATGAAATTAAAGAAGAAATAAAACAGTATGCACAATTTAATGAAAATTCAAACACAACTTACCAGAATTTTTGGGATGCAATGAAAGCAGTTCTCAGAGGGAAATTCACAGCTCTGAACTCACACATTAAGAAAATAGAACGGGAACCAATAAACAATCTCACACAACACTTAAACCGACTAGAAGCGGAAGAACAAACGAAATCCAAAGCCCGAAGGCGGGAGGAAATTATAAAGATTAGAGCAGAAATCAATTCAATTGAGACAAAGAAAACAATACAAAGAATTAATGAATCCAAATCCTGGTTCTTTGAAAATTAAATAAGACTGATAAGCCCCTAGCTAACCTCATCCAAAAGAGGAAAGAAAGGACTCAAATTCAAGCAATAAGGAATGAAAAGGGTGAAATTACTACAGACCCAGCAGAGATACAGAGAATCATAAAGAGTTACTTTGAGAATCTCTACTCTCACAGAATTGAAACCACAGATGAAATGGACAGATTTCTAGACAAGTACAAATTACCAAAACTGAATCAAGAAGATATTAAAATTCTCAACAACCCAATAACAGCCAATGAAATACAAAATGTAATAAAAAGCCTACCGACAAAGAAAAGTTCGGGACCCGATGGATTCACCTCTGAATTCTACAAGAAATTTAGAGAAGACATAACCCCAATACTCCTCAAACTCTTCAATGAGATAGAAAAAGAAGCAATCCTTCCAAAATCATTCGTAGAGGCAAGTATCACACTGATACCAAAACCAGAAAGAGATGTAACTAAAAAAGAAAACTACAGACCAATTTCTCTCATGAACATTGACGCAAAAATTCTCAATAAAATCCTACCCATTACAATACAACAAATCATCAAGAAGATTATACATCACGACCAGGTAGGATTCATCCCAGGGATGCAAGGATGGTTCAATATATGCAAATCTATAAATGCAATACACTATATCAACAGAACCAAGACCAAAAATCACATGATCGTCTCAATTGATGCCGAAAAGGCCTTTGACAAAGTGCAACACTCATTCATGTTC
>PVJA010009753.1:0-25116 GCA_004027025.1 Myocastor coypus
GCAGCGGTGGAGCTCCCCACTGGCACAGCCCCCTAGAAGATGCCCACAGGTGAGCTCCATAAGGCCACTCTGACAGGGCCAGGAGCGTGGGCATTACTGCTTTGCATTTCTATTTTAATTTAGGCCATTGGATAACAAAGGAAAATTTCAAAGAAAATAAAGCAGGCAATAGGCCTAGGAAATGGTCTTATTTAAGATATTTCATACTTTACAGCAGATTTTAAGTTATCTGGCTGCTCAATGAACCTATGTGATGATTTAATGTAGGGCGTGGGGGGGGGTGAGAACGAGGGACGGGCCTTAGCCCGTCACCATCACTGGCTTATGGTTCACAGGAAACTGGAAGGAACTGGGAGATAGCAGCAACCCCCAGCCTGCGCTTCTGGAAAACAAGGAGCCTGCTTCTGCCCCCACAGGGGGTCGTGGTGGGAGGGGGGGCTTTCAAGCATCCAGTGCCAATTTTGGGTTTCTCCAGATGTTCCCAGAGGTCCAGGGACTACCAAGATTCCCTGTGCTATCTGATCTTCCATCCTGTGCTTGTCTGTGATCACTTTGGTGGCTGGCTGGGCTCCCTGCTGAGAGCAGCACCTCTCTGGTGGGCAGGCTGGGGGTTGGGAGGGACAGTACCCATTGGAGCCTCTTGAGTATTTGATCTGTTTTCTTCCTTTCACGGAAGGTCAGACTATCTGGGTAACTTAAGGAAACACGAGAACACTTCCATCTCAAATCATTTGTGAGCAAGGCAGATACAGGATCCAGGAACGCACTGACCTGACCATCAAGCCAGCTACTAAGGAGGACGCGGGAGCAGATGGCAGTGAAGCAAGGTGGCCAGGGCACTCCTGCAGAGGTGGAAAGGTCCTGTCCTCTCGGCTGTACCCCTGCTGACATCCTGGTTGGGACACTGAGCCGCAGTTTTGTAAGACATTCCACTGGGAGAAAAGAGGGCAAGGGTCACCCTGGACCCACTATATTAGCTCTTAAAACTGCACTTAAATATATAATTATGTAAAAATCATTTTCCTAATTAAAATAAATGTCAGTCCTAAAACCACAACAGAAGCATGGAATGTTAGAACGTCGACTTCCTTCCTCTCTCCTCACAGAATGCTGATGAGGGATGGTTTTCGAATCCTCATTACCAACATCCCACTAGTTAATTATACAAGAGGAATAGACAGTTCCATATCACTCGGAGCTTGGGCTTCAGTTCACAGGTTTTTTTAAATAAGATTCTTAGAGTTATCTGGAATTATTTTACTTATTCAATTTTGTATTGGTGTGTTTAAAAATTCAGCCTTGGGAGACTAGAAAAATGGGGCTAAACCTTGTTCATAAAACCAGCCATCCTGGCTGGTGAAAATGTGTCCCACACAGCCATGCTGCCTAAGCTCCTGCACCGCTCCAAATACAGGGAACTGTGCTAAATATTTATCACACCATCACTGGCTTTGACAAAGAGCTACAGCATTATTCTATGAGCAGATGAAAAAGAAAGGTTTGACTGCAGCTTCCTGGCTGGTTTAATTGTCTCTTCTGAGCAAATACTGCCTCTCATTCAATGGTATTGGTCCCTTGTTTGCGATTTCAAGAGTTATTATAAAAAATAATCACTAGCACGGATGCCAAGTGATAACAAGGTTTATGTTGTGATTTTCTCCATTGTGTTGAAAAGCTCTCTCCCTCCGAAAGTGAGAAAGAGTATGGAGGTCCCCCGGCCTTAGGTAAACACCCAGCACTCTCAATAGCATGAACGATGATTATAGAATAGCTATCACTTCCAGGGGCGTAGGGACTTTCAGTCCAGCTGCTTCCTGTAAGCACCCCCAAGTTTCCCTCTACAGTGACCCTCCATCTGCCAGATCAGGGACTTGTTTCTATCTTGTGGAAGGAAGACAAACACAAATTGTAAAATTAGAAGTTGTATTAAAAGATAATCCAAATACCTATATCCTAGGAATGCCACTCCTGGCCTAAGTACTGTGGAAATGTTAAGGCCAGTGAAATGACAAGAATGTTTGTGAACTGAGCGAAGGCCCGGCAGTGGCAGTGCAATGACCCTGCCCACACCGCATCCGCACTCCCTGGAACGCTAAGTGCCTTCCTCTTTGTGGTACTGCATAGCACTTTTTCTGCTCTGACTTAACATTAAACATCAATCCTCCTTTGCAGTAGAGGCGGAGAACTTCACTGACCCTGCAAGCTGTACTTTGGACCAAAGCCCAGAGGACTGCAGTAGGTAACCTCGTCCAGCCCCTCACCTGCGTGGGCCTGTGCCATTATAAGAGGTGTGTGCGCCAAGCTCCCAAGAATTCCTGAGAGCCATTGGCCGACAGAAGGTGTCACTTGGAACCATGTCCAGCTGCCAAGAACAGACGCCCACCAAAGGGCCCGCAGCAGCAACTTCCTGCACTCAGACAAACAACACACACAGGTCCAGAAAGGGATGGAGAAGAGGAGTCCCTCTGCATTTGATAAAATGCTTTTCGTCATCTGTCATTCTTTGACATCAGATAGTTCCCAGTTTCTAAAGGTATTGAAGCTATTTCTGGTGTTCGTTCTGTTTTGTTGTCTTATGTATTTGGTACGGGATCTCACTATGCAGCTAGGACTCATAGTGATCCTCCTGTTTTCAGCCTTCCCAGTACTGGGATTATAAGCATGTGCCACCATGCCTGGTCTCAGTGGCTGGCCCAACATGCCCAGGGGTGGGTGGGGCTGGGAGGGCATATGGTGCCTGGATTGAGCCCTGATCCCTGCGCTTGCCTAAGCAGGTGTTTAGCCTGCTGAGCTATCCTATGGCCCTATTGAAGCCTTTCTATGTATACCTCACCTCTTAAGTTTCAGAAGCTTTTTGTGAGCTTTGTGGCTCACAACGGGACTGCGATGCTCACGTTGACAGCCACTACTTAAGAGCTGCCCCTGTTCAGCAGACGGTAAGGTGACCACGGCTGATGCTCACAATGAGAACATTGCAAAGACTGTGAAAAAGTACTGACAAATTCTGATAACCGCTGGTACTGCTGTGTCTCCTAGTAACTTTTCTCATAATTAACGTGTAGCCTACTGTACAATATTGTCCCTCCATAATTAGCTTAAAAATTTTCTTCAAAAAATCTGATTTTCCCTAGCAGGTGAGCTGGGAAGCACTGCTGTAAGGAGGGGATGGGTCTCTAACTTCAGTGTGCGCAGGAGCCAAACAGGTGACAGAGATGAGCAAATTGATCCTGATGGGGACTAGGGCCAACGACTAAGCTTGGCCTTGAGAGGGGTGCCTTCTGTCTCAAATGGGCATGGCCCCACAGAAGATAGACCAGGTGCCAAATCTCCCCATGTTTTTCCAAGAGTATCCAGAAAAATCTAAAGTTTTGGGCACCATGTCTTGATGTTTGAAGATTGAAAATTTTACTTTCAAAAACAAAGCCTTTAACTCAAGTGCGCGTGGATACGTGAGAGGATCAACAGAAACACAGGAAGCGCACGCAGCATGTGGCTGTGAACGCTTAGCGAGGGGGAAAACAGTGGCATCGCTACACATGGCAGAGCCTTTTTTTTTTTTTTTTTGGTAGAGCTTTGAATACATTATGCTAAGTGGGGGAAGAAGCCAAGACATTTAAGGACAAATGATGTAGGATTCTATGCATGGGGCACTGAACATGTCAAATTCATAGCGGCAGAAAGTAGAAAATGGGGTGCTAGCTGTTAACAGGCTTACAGCTGCACTGGGGAAAGGGAGAGGTGTTCTGGAGGGGGACAGTGGTGACAGGTGCGTAGTCACATGTAGGTACTTCATACCATTAATCTACACACTTAAGACTTGTCAAAAGGAAATATTACATAAATCGTACCAATATTTAAAGCAAACAAGCACTTCTGAAGCCTAGAGCAAGAATGTTGTCAGTCTATAATCTCTGGTACAGAAGGAAATACAAACATATAGTAAATAACTTTTGGACAGAAAAAAGACTTCATAAGAAAGCTGTGGTAGGTGGAAAGTGAAGCAGCCAGGCCAGTTCTGCAGGGGAGGAGAGGAAGCTGCAGGGTGGGGGAGACGGTTGAGCTAGGCTGTGGCTTGGGGCAGGAGCCCAGCCCACCGAGCCTTGGCTGCTCAGAGGCAGGGCTTGCGGACGGTGCGGGACCCTCTCGGGGACCTTGGTCTGGAAGCCTGTCTATCCCAGCTCCGCTCTTCTCTCTGCCCCATGGCCACTATGCCACGGGCAGTGTCCCTCTGCCTCGGCCCCTCTGCCATGCAACTTTTGCCTTGGAGCAGGCCCACCATGAAAGATCGAGGCTTTCAAAGCAGTCAGTGCAGTGGGCTGTGGGTGCCGGGTATTTTGGACCAGCAACAGGAAAGACACCTTACGGAGACTCCTGCCAGTGGGCAGGCGTTGGCCAGGCAGCATTGCCTATTTTCATTAACCAAGATGGAGTCTGGCTCAGGGGCACATCAGAGGGGCTCCCTCGTGCATAAGCATCCCCCTGGTGTGGGTTAGACCCACACAACAGGCCACCCCTCCTGTCCTCTCCTTAACTCCTCCGACTTGGAATCCTATCTGAATCCTTAGTAGCACCAAAATTCCAGCCTGGATTCCAGTCCTGGAAGCATTCTCCCCAACTGAAGTGAAGCCCTGGGGTGAAAGGCAGGAGCACCATTGGTTTCTAACCCTTGCACCCTGAACATGGCACTGGCCGCTGCCCTCGAGGGCTGCTGGAGCAAGCGCCCTCTGCAGGAAGAGAGCTGCTCCTGTTCTGAACAGCAATGGCAAGGCTGTGTGTGCGCTTTGGGAGCATCAGAGAGAGGATGTCGTCAGCACCTCTGCGCCTCTGGTTGAAGGGAAGCTCAGCGTCAAGCCCTCCTCGGGAACCCAAGAGCTTGTGGCTTTTGCACTTCATCTATTATTTACATCGTCTTTGATAATGATCAAAAGACTATCTTCAGCTCATTTTCAAATCACTTATGGAGTTCTTTTTGACTCCCTCCTCTTCTGCTGGTTGAAAAGAGCCATCACCCATCAGAGGGTAATGAAAAATGCAACAAAAACCATAACCTAATGAAACATTTATGTGACAACCAAGTTGCAAAAAAATCAGAGGAACTTAGGGAAATACAGATATTAATGATCACAGTTATCCAGGGTACAAAGTGGCCCTTGACTTAAAAGGACTGAAAGGCTGGGCATGGCTGGAAAACATGAGGGCAGGCGTGTGGTGTAGAGGGCTGGCACAGCCTGAGAGGCGCAGTGGGAGCTGTGTGCGCGGCAACACTAGCTCCCAGGCAGGGTCTCAGGCCCCACTCAGACCTAGCATCTCAGGCCTGCCCTTCCCCCTAGCTGACTCACCTGCATGAACTGGAGACCCTAGGGTTCTGGTGTCTCCCTGAGCATACTGAGGCTGCAGGCTTTGAGTCAGACTGCCCCGTTAGCATGGCAACACCACTCTTCAGCGGTTTGAGTCTGCGTAAAAGCTTTAATTTCCTTATAAATGTGATGCTACCATTTTCCCCTAGGGCCAACTTTTCCACCTGCAATGGTTGATGCATTGTGCCACTGGGAGAAGCTCAGAAGCTTAGCTAAAGTGACTCCCATGTCTGCAGCCTGGGGTGTAGAGGACCCATCCTAGTGCGGGTAGCCTGCACACACATGGGGGGGGCTTTTACCCCCTTTCTTGCTCTTGCTGCTTTTGCCACCTTCCACTGCCAAGAAAAGTTGCCCTTTAGTCATGTCACCCTTCCTCAGAGCCAGTGGATTACAGACTGAAACCTCCACAAACTGTGAGATAAATAAACTTTTCCTCCCTTAACTTTCGGTATTTTATCTCAGCAAGCAGAGAAAAGTAACTAGGACATCATGGTAAACAGTACCACAGACTCGCTATGCCTTTAAGGCCAAAGAAATGTTGCAGATTCTTTAAAGTTTAAAAGTTTAATGTCAAAAAATGTTTAAAACTCAGAAGAAAAGAGAGAACATTGAGGTTAGAAAGGTATTTAATTTTTTTGAAGCTGGGCATGATGGTGCATGCCTGTAATCCCAGAACTTGAGAGGCTGAGGCAGGAGGATTAGTGCAAGTTTGAGACCATCCTGAGCTCAAGGCGAGCCTGAACTGCATAGTGGGACCCTGTCTCAAAAGGACAAAAAAAAAAAAAAAAAAAAAGATAAAAGAAAAGAAAAATATTTAATTTTCTCAGCACATCAGAAAAAAAGAAAAATTTATTTATTTATTTATTATTTTTATGTATTTGTTATGGGGTCCCACTATGCAGGTCAGACTCACAGTGATCCTCCTGTATCAGCCTCCCCAGGGGTAGGAGCATAGGTGTGCTAGTGCACCCAGTGGCAGGACTGGAGTGGCATGTGGTGCCAGGGATTGAACCCTGGTTCCTGCACTTGCCTAAGCAGGTGGCTAGTCCGCTGAGCTATTGCACTGGCTCTAAAGTTTTAGGGCATGTGTAAATGTATCAAATTTTTCCTTCAAAAGTTGAACTGGAAACCAGGTGCGGTGGCATACGCCTGTAATCCCAGCACTTGGTAGGTTGAGACAAGAGGATCATGGCAAGTTCAAGACCAGTTTAGGGGATATGAAAGTGAGCACAAGGCCAGCCTAAAATGCAGAGCAAGACCCTGTCTCAAAAAAAAAAAAGTTGAAGCATTAGGGAATATCAAAAATAATTCTTAATATTGGTATTATTTTAGCAGGAGGAACCCACCGTCCATACACGGAAGTTGCAGTGGGTCCTGCCTTCTTTATAGGATAAAATAGGGAGGCAATGTGCTCATGAGCCAGGATAGCTGCTCCCAGTTCAGAATCCCGGACCCCACAGAGGGAGGCGTCAGCATCTTCAACCTGGCTGGTTGACGATGGTCAGTCTGTCTTTGATAACATTAAAAGCCCTTCCTTGGTCTCAGGGTCAGTTAAGGCATCACAGTGTGGCTCCTTATTGCCCATCCAGTGTGCTGAAGTTTAGTCTCCAAGAGGGTATGAAGGGAATTCTGACCCTGACCCAAAAGAGGCAACACACTCTGGAGACCTGGCCTTCAGAAATGTGAATGAAGAAGTTAACCACCATTTCTGTAATGGAGACAAAGAAACACATCTGGAACAGGAAGAGAGGAAGGGAGGAGGCAGACGGGGACTGCAGGTCCTTAGCACCTCACGGGGCATTACTTTTGCTATTAAATTTCACCTCAAGATATTTGAAACTGCCTATTACAAAAGCAGGAGCATCAGTAAAGAACAGCTCTTCTCTTCGACCTGTGATTTGCAGCCTGCAGATGGATAATTCCAAAAGTGCCCTTAAGCCCAACCCAATAAATAGCCTAGTCTCCAGGATTTCTAAAGATAATAATATACATCCTAGTTTACCTGTTCTAAAATCTTAGTTTTTCTCCAGACATAGGACCCTTGGGGTTATTTACATCAAAGTGATCATTCTAAGCACATGTGGGTCAGCTCGACAATAACTTGTTGATCAGTGTCTAGTGACGGTGTCTCCCGACAAGCACATCAGAACAGCCGCACGCTTTTAGCCCTGGCTTTCTTTTCATCCAAGCCCAGGAAAGATTTTGAAACACAGGGTCAATTAGAAGATTATTTTGCAGTTAACACATATTTTTTGGTTGGGGGCTTCCATTAGAAAACATCTCACTGGGCCGGTGAGATACCTAAGCGGTCTACAGCAATGCTTAGGCAACCCTAGGCAGCCGTAGGGACCCCGGTTCGAACCCCGGCACCACATGCTGCACCAGCCCCACCCCCCAGGGCAGGCTGAGAGGGCCATAACATAAATAAATGAATAAATAAATAAACTCTAAAAGAAGAGAAAATATTTCACTTTAGCTTATTTAATTAAAATCTTAAATTGCATTTTTAAAATAAATAAATAAATACAGATACCTTTAGTGCAACAATAGTGACTATGTGCCAGTTCCTCTTCTAGGTACTTGAAAAAAATATATAGTTAGGGAGCTGACCATATGCAATAAATGAAACAAATAAAACAGGTTACAGAAATCTATTTAACTAGCAAAGGAAGAACAAAAGGGCTAGAAAGTATCCAGGAAGGGAGTGGGTGTTATGATTTATGTCTCGTTGTCCCCCCAAAGCCTCATGCAGTCATTGGGCAGGGACTTCGATAGATTGAGACTTGACTCATGAGTCACTGGGATTATGTGTTTTAGTACTAGCTAGAGTTTGAGACTTGATCCATGATCTCTGGCATTATGTGTTTTAAGTACTTCTGGGATTAAGGGGGTAGCCTAAGGCGGATAGGCTGCGGCAGAGGGCCTGAATGTAATATAAAGAGAGACAGAGACAGACAAGAGCTGTTGCTCTCTGCTCCACTGGTTGTTCTGTTGCCTCTGTCACTGTTGTTGCTGTTCTGCCACCATGAACTGCTGCTCTCTGCCATGTGCCTCTCTGCCTTGGATCCAGCTGAATATGGACTGAAATCTCCAGTAACTGTAAGCTAAATAAACCTTTCCTTCCTTCATTTTGAGTGTTGGGTATTTGTCTCAGCAACGAGTAAAAAGTAACTAAGACAGTGGGAAAATTTTAATTAGAGAATCAAGAGTCTCATCAACAAAGATCAAGGAAAAGAGAGAAATATAGTGTACGTACATTTTTAAAAATATATACAAAACAATAATTTTTTTAAATTGAAAACCATATCCAGAGTAACTTTTGTTTTACTTCTTAGCAGTCTTAATTAGTGTAGATGCTGTGATATTTCCAAACTATTACAGTTATTCTCAGTGCTTTCTTAAAGCTGAGGAGTCCTGTGCTATATGAACTCTTAGGTGGAACTCCAGCCTCTAAACCAAGGGAGCCAAGAAAACAAAACTAGAATTTCCTCATTCATTTCCCCGCCAGGATCCTGACAACAGTGACTAAACCTGTCGCTCACAGGTGATTCTGCTCCTGCCCCAGCAGTTATCAGAACTAGGGGGACTTAGAGTGGCTTCTGGAGGCCAGAGAGGCACCAAGTATTCTACAATATGATATGCTGCACAGCACCCCACAGCTGAGGAATTCTCACCCTAAAAGGTTGGTGACCAGAGGTGAAAAAATGCTGGGCTTGGGCTGGCCAAATAGCTGAGTGGATTAAAGTGTCTGCAAGCAGGCGCAGGGACCAGGGGCTCAATCCCTGGTGTGCCACTCTGCCCCTGGGCTGCACTGAAACTGCAATTGAGACTGGGCATGGTGGCACACACCTGTACAGCTCTGGGGAGGCTATAAACAGGTGGATCACTATGAATCTGATCCAGTAGTGAGTCCCTGAACACCCTGTAGACCCTTCCCTAAAATACAGGGTGGGGGGTAGAAAAGAAAAAGAAAAAGAAAGAAGGAAAGAAAGAAAGAAAGAAAGGCCTCAATTTAGTAAGGATTGGTTACATTCCTTAGGCCTGAGTTTCCTTGTCTGTAAAATAAAAATGTGACAATTTCAAAAATTAAAAATGAAATAATAATGTGAAATTTGTAGTATATTTTCTGGCAAAAAAAAAGTTACCCAAGAGTGAATGATTGTCACCACAGCTTGACATCATAGCAGCTTCCACGACTTTGGAGAACTGGGTGTATCTTACCACTGCCCCAGCTAAATCAAGTTTGGCCTCTGTGGACTGCATGGACACTTAGCGTTGGGCAGCAGAAGAGCTTCCTGGTGCTGCGGGTGCCAGTGGTTGGCTCCTTAACCGATGGTCTGAGCTGGTGTCATGGGTGACAAGGATGTCTCTGCCCACCCCCAGCTCCACTGAGCAGTGCAAACGGAGGGACAGCGAATGTGGGGAGGATAAAAAAAAAGTCTTTATGGGGAAAATGGGAAAGGGAAATATTTAGAGGGAATAGTACATGCTAGCAACTTCAACAGTAAGTCTCCCCGTGGAGGGCTTCCCAGAATGTGGACCCCAAGTAGTAGACTCAAAAACAGCCAGTGTGTCTCGATCTGTTTCTTTCAGTTATAAAATCCACCAGGCCTCCTCATCTGAACATCCTGAGAGCTGGGTTTCTCCACTGAGATGGTCAATCCAGAAGCCACTTTCATTCATTAAAGGTATTTGAGAAAGAAGGAAATAAACGACTTTAGAATTTGGAGTATTTTCTGGATACACATTAGCCGATAACATCTGAAAAATAGGCTGCCCTAGAAAGAATTTTTAGCGTTCTTACTGTGAGCCAACCATAATCTATCAGCCCAGCATAAGAACAGGGCCTTCACTGCATGGTCTGTGGCATGCATCAGCATGAATGAAGGATTTAGACACAATTGGGAAATTATAATCAAGAAAAATTGCAAACACACTAGCAAAAATGGAGGGGAAGATGAGTAAGGAACTGATGAAATAGAAAGGGCTGCAAAGGGGCTGGGGAGATAGCTCCAAGGCACAAGTGCCTGCCTGGCAAGTGCAAGGTCGTGAGTTTGAACCCCAGTCCTGCAAAAAAAAAAAAAAAAAAAAAGAAAGAAAGGGCTGCAAAACCCCAAAATACTGAGGCACAGCATAGCCAGCGATGAGCAAGTCTCTCACTCTCCTGTGTAGGCGGCAAATGGATAAATCTGAGCACCTGAATCCGGCATGCTCTTTGAATCAAAAGTCTCCCACTCTGAATTTATGCAAAGCAAATAATGTTTCTCGGGTAGCTCAGACACATTCACAGAAACACATTTTATAAAAATAACAGAACATAACAAAATATAGATGTTTGGCAATAGGGGATGGGTTAAATATCTTGAAGTCTAGCCACAAAATAAGACATCCCACAAGAAGACATCATGGGAGAATATGATTAGGTTATGAACAGAAAAATATAATTTACCAAAGGAAATTCATTACACATACAAAAAGCACAGTCAACCTGTAAATATTTAGGTACAAATAAAGGTGTGTGTGTGTGTGTGTATATATATACATATATATATACTTGTACTATCATAAAGATGAAAGATGTACATATTGTGAACATGGATTTGTAATCATACATAAAAATCTGCAAGTACATGTAGAATACAAAATGGGTTTGTATACACAAACATAGGAAGCACCAAGATGTGTGGGGAGGTACTCCAGGGATGGACTGTGTCGCTGGCACTCATGAGGCCCTAGGTTCAAGCCCTAATAATCCAAGAAGTAGGAAGGTGGGCGCAGGGGCCCTGGAGGGAGGGAGAAACCCAGAGCAGAAATGAAGGCAGAGGCCCCATGCATACCGGCACTCTGGTTCTCCTTAATGTCAAATTCCTTTTCAGAAACTGGGGTGAATGATCATTCTCATCACTGGTCCTGATTCTGAAAATCAAAAATTCATCCCTCATTTTTCCTGTTGTGCAATCTACAACATCAAAGCAAACCTGGGAAGCAAACAACCAGACCACTACTTCATCCGTTTCCTGGGGGACACACTAGTCAGATAACTATTACAGTTATGTACTTTGCATTCTGTACTGGTCAACTTTTCTGTCACTGACACACAATACTCGACACCCACAACCTGTAGAAGCCCTAACTGTCTCTTCCTCTAGACTGGAAGTGCCTGTAGACAGGGTATGGGGCCCTCTCATGTACTGCACAGCCCCACCCCCTGCCCCGGGACTGAGAGTCACCCTGGTGCAACACAGGTGCTGAATAAGAGGGGAACAAGTCGATGCACTCACGTGCAAAAAAAACATGATCCGTTTTTATTAGGTTCAAATAAATTTCTCCAGCTGGGCAAATTGCTTGTGAGCACTGGTTTCTATGACTTAAGAAATGAAGCCCCGAATGAATACTGCTGGACCACGCACATAACAGGTATTTTAACACTTGCGGAGAGCGAGTGTTTATAGGAACCAGCACAGCCACTGCAGCACGCCCTGTCCTTCCTGCTGAACCGGAATAACAGATGCTGATCCTCCTCAAACACGTCTGTGAGGCATCCTTCCTTCCCTAAGGTATCACGTCAATAATTTAAATTTCTACCTTTAAAATTTTTAAGAAAGAGAATTGAAGCCCAAAGAAGAGAAAGCAGGAAACAGGAACTGTAAGATCATGTACCAGCACAGTGAAAGGGCAAGGCAGTGGTATCAAGAAACTCAGAGCCGTTTCTTTGAAATAATCAATAAGACAGGCAAACCTCTAGAAAGACAGATGAGGAGAAAGAGGGGAGGGAGAAAGGGCAGGGAATCAATACCAGGCATGAAAATAGAAGTCGCAGCACAGATCCGCCAAAGCAAGCAACATGAACAAGTTTATGCTGATCTTTCCAACAATTTACAAAAAGTGGACCAGAGTCTTAAGTGAAAAAAGCTACCTGTATTCTTTGAAGAGGAAATCACCCGGATAGTCCTTTACCTGTTAGGTTGAAATGAATTAGTGGCTCACAGATGGAATTTGTTGTTCAGAATCTACTAAAAAACAGGAACAAACACTACAGGCCTACTGGCCTCGATGATAAATTTTAGCAGAATTTGGTGGAAGAAGCCATGCTAACACGATGAGATCTCTTCCAGGAAATATAGAAGAAGAGGAAACAATTTTGCTTATTGTATGGGAATAATATTACCCAAACACCAAGGCAGCTTTTGAAAAGTAGAAGAATGCAATAGAATGGTATCCTTCATAAATCCAGACTCAAAAATCCTCAGCAAGGGCCAGCGGTATAGCTCAGCAGATTTAGTGCTTGCTTAGAGGAAGTGCAGGGGCCAGGGTTCGGTTCCTGGCCCCTCGTGCCGTGCCGGCCCTGCTCTAAAGCACGCTGAGCTGGTGATACTAGCCGTGGTGGTGCACGTCTGTAATCCCAGCCCTTGGGAGGTACAAACAGGAGGATCACTATGACTCAGTAGTGAGACCCTTAAAAAAAAAAAAAAATCCTCAGCAAAATATTAGCAAATTGTATATAGCACTGCATTAAAATGATATATTTTATGACACAATGAGGTTTATCTTGAAAGGACCAGGCCAATTTATCATTTGAAAATCAGTGCTAGCAATATCTCAAGATCTGAATGGCCAAATTAATTTTTGAAAAAGGACAACTGAGTTAGAAGCTTCACACCATAAGAATCAAGATTATTATAAAACTACAGTAATCCTTGGTGCAAAGAAAGACACACGCGTCCTTGTGGCTGAGTGGAGAAGATACGAGGACACAGCCCATGCACAGATGGTTCCCTGATTTGAGAAATACGGAGAGGCAATTCAGGGGAGAGAAGGCAGCCCTTTCCATTGGTCGCGCTAGAAAGTCCAATGTCCATGTTCAGAAGTAAATAAATAATCTCCGTTTATGCCTTACACCCTAGGCAAATAATGATTGAAAATGGATCATAGGCAGAAATGGAAGCAAAAACTATACCAGTAGTAAAAAATAAAGGAGAAAGTCTTTATGACCATGTGTTAGGTGTGAAATGAGAAACATGGTCCAGAAGAGAAAGTACTGATTCACTTGGAACTCACCCAAATTGAAAACTTCCTCTGCAGAAAGCCCTACTAAACGCACAGACTGAGGGGAAAAAAAATATCTGTGCATCATACATGGACAAAGGATTTGTATTCCAGACTCAGTCGTGAGAAATGATGCAGCCAGGTATGGTGGCACATGCCTGTGACACCAGCATTCAGGAGGCTGAGGCAGGAGGATAGCGGAGAGTTTGAGACCAGCCTGGCCTACACTACAAATTATAGCATAAACCATAATATAAAACGTGAACAAAGTTATGCCTTTAAGAGTTCTGAAGCCTCGCATTGTCCAAGAAACCAGCTGCATAGTGAGACCATGTCTCAAAAAGACAACAACAGAAAAGAAAAGGAAAGCTATCCCATGTCGTACCTGAAAATGTAGACACCTGTCCTGCAAATACCATGCACAGCAAAGATTCAGAGCCACAGGAGGGCTCACCCATCTCTAGCAATAATGCAAAATATTTCACTCACTTCAAAAAATACTTTGGGAAGTTTTACGAACTTACACATAGGCTTCCTATATGATCCAACAAAATCATTTGCAGTAAATAAGCATGTGAAACAAAATTGGATGTTCACTCAAAAAATCATAAGCTCTTGGTAGTCCCTGTGGTCGCCATAAGTTAATAACCCAGATGTCCTTCAGCGGGTGAATTGACAAATCAACCGTTCAGAAAAGAAGATGCTACTCAAAAAACAAAGTGTGCAAATGATCACCACACACAGCAGCATGAAATGATACCAGAACATGCAGACTTGCAAGGTAGTGGCTGTGTGGTTCCGTCTAGGCCAGTGGTTCTCAACCTTTCTAATGCTGTGACCCCACAATACAGTTCCTCATGTTGCAGTGACCCCAAGCCAAAAAAATAATTTTGGTGGCTACTTCAAAACTGTAATTTTGCTACAGTTATGATTCAGAGTGGCTTTAGGCGACCCCTGTGTTTTGGTCATTCGACCCCCGCCAGGGTCGTGACCCACAGGTTGAGAACCACTGATCTAGGCAATTTTTTCATTTTCTTTCAAGAGGGCCTTACTCTGAGTTGCAGGCTGGCCTCGAACTCCCAGCGACTCTCCTGAGTGCGGGGATTGCAGGTGTGCACCACCGCATCAGCTATCTCTACAACATGCTAAATGAGGTTAAATGTGGCATGAAGAGGCCAGCAAACCCAGGGATGGTCTGAGGATGAAGGTGCTGCATGCAACAACCATGAGGAATGATGGGAAATGTTTGCATTTGGTTGTGGTGATAGCTGGATGTGCACTTGTCAGAACTACTAGAGGTAGATACTAAAAGATCTAACTGTTAGCATATGTAGATGTAAAAATTAAATGTAAGAAATTATAATATGTACAAAACATGGAAGAAGTCAGGTATTGAAGAGTTCTGAAGCCTTGCATTGTCCAAGAAACTATAAAACATCAGGTAAACGAAGAATAAATACTGTAATTTTTCTACACTTCTTGTCTTCACCTGGAATAAGACCAGAAAGCATGGGTGGGGTGGGAACTTCAGTGACCTTCACAGAGCTCTGTAGTGTTTAAATGTTTTGTAAGTAGTCTTTTCTTCCCCTCCTAAAAAGCATCAAGAACCCTCACCTGTCATCTGCCCTGGGGGTGCAAAATGGGACAGCCGCTGTGAGAGTCTGTGGAGCATGTTCTTAGGAAATTAAACCCAGACCAGTGAGACCACTCAACGGACTAAGTGCCTGCTTGGGCAAGCTTAGGTAAGCACAGGGAGTGCAGTCCGAGCCCCAGCACCCCATGCCGCGCCAGCCCCGCCCCCGGGGCAGGCTGAGGCAGCAACAGCAACAACCATAAAAACTAAACCTACTGGTCCCGTGCAATCGCTCTTTCACACAAGATTAAAATGTTTAATCTACAAAAGCTCCTGCATGTGAGTAAGAAAAGCCGCTGTGTTCTTGATCACCAGAATGAGCAAGCAGCCGAGGCCTCCTCTCAGAGAGCACTATGTCCCTCATGGACTAAAGTAGATGGCGAATGTTTAGTTAGGACCCCACCCGCCGTCCCCAGAGTTCCACAAGAGCCCACAAGAGCTGACCTTGCTTCTGGCACACTTTCCCCACTGTTTCTCCCACCCTCGGAAGCTCTTTTGGAGGCCTCTTTTGTGAGTGGCTTTGGAAGTTTGGATCCACAACTATGGTGAACAGTGCTGCTGGGCCCCAGCCACGGAAGGCGGGTGCTAGGCCCATCACCTGGTGGGCTCCTTCAGCAGATCTGCCACCAGGGGCTTCCGCCTCTTCTCTCTCATCTAGACAAACCAGAAAGGTAAAAATTGTGAGTCGATTTTTAAGGCCTGCTGTAGGGCCTGCTGGCAGCTACACACCACACCTGAAAACACAAGAGAGTATCCAGGATTGCTTCTGAAAGCGGGTGAGCACTGAGATAGGTGTAAGGTGAGGGGCAGCAGCTTGGGGTCTTTTGCTTTGATGAAGTTTTACTTTCATTATTTTTTTTCATTTTATGTATTTGGTACAGGGTCTCACTACAGCTCAGACTCCTAGTAATCCTCCTGCTTTCAGCCTCCCTAGTGCTGGGATTACAGGCATGCGTTGTCACACCTTGTCCTGGTGGCCAGTTCAGCAAGCGTGGGGGCAGGGCTGTTGCTGCCTGCACACAGGACTGGGGACCGAGCCAGTCCAAAGCAGGCGCTTAGCCTGCTGAGCTATCTTGCCCGCCCTTGATAAGTAGTATTTAACAATGCAAACACTGTACACAGTGACAAAAGTGGTTGTCGCTGAGCAGAGGAAGCCGGTCTGAGAAGGGTGCACACTGTGCGATTCCAGCTTTGACATTCTGGGAAAGGCAAAAGTCTGAAACTCAGGGGTTCCCATGGGTTGGAAGGAGGAAGGGGTGGATATGAAGAGTGCAGAGGACTGCCCAGCGCCACTGGCTACCCACCGTTCTGCTGGCCCACCGAGTGTGCACGGCCAGCAGTGGATGCTCCTGTAGCCCAGAGCCTACAGTACCTAATAACCTAGGTATGCAACTGACACTGTCCTGTCAATTACAGTGATTTGCTGCAAGACGTTTATCACAAGGGGAATGAGGGGGTGAAAACTCTCTGAAGGCCCCATTTTATTTTTCTATAAATTTGAACCTGCTACAAAAAGGAGGCCCATTACCTTAAAAAAAGTCAGCCCCTTCCTTGTAAAATTGAAAAGGCAGATGTAATTTTACATATAAATATGCAATTACAACATTGAGATACCTTGTATATATAATTTCTGAAGGTAAGTCTAATCTGGTTTACTCTTGCTCCCTATTATCACTTTCGGATAAACAGCGATTTTATCTCCGAAAGGCTGAAGGATGCAGGGAAAGGGCCGGCAGCGGTTTAGCGGCGCTGAGCTCCTGAGCCGGATACCAGCAAACCCGAGAGTCGCTGAGCAGCGGAGCTGGGGGGTGGGAAGTTTGCACACGGGCCTTGGCTCCTGCATGGCTGCTGGTTACGCAACCCGCTGGGGACACCCTATAAATTTGGATTTACTACAGGAAATACGTGGCTGTCCAGCAGAGCCCTTGGGGACCAGCTCCCCACACCCTGGCAGAAGCCCTGGGAGTGAGGGCCAGACTCTGCCAACCTGCTCTGCATGGAAGGAATCCTGGGGGCCATCCCGCTGTGGGCAGAGGCTGGAGCCCAGGTCCCACCCTGCGGAGCACACATCATCCGGGTTCTTCTCCTCCCTCCAGGGCTTCAGAAATCCAGCGGGCTGCTCCTCGGGGCTGAGACCTGGTCTACTGCAGCCCGCCCTCCTTCTCCCCGGGAGGCTGGAGAATGCCGCAGGGCTTTTGCTACTGCGCTGGACCGCTTCAGGGACTCTAACATACATTTTTAAATTTTTTGCAAGCAAATTGGCTCTCTCCCTACCACTGCTCCACGCTCCTCCATAATTCATGGCCGTGCTGGCAGCTCTTTGGTCCCTTAATCACCCTGACTTCTGGCTCTAAAACTGGGCCAACAGTAATCCTCCCACTTAAAACAAGAACCACATGTTTGTTTTATGTTTATTATTTCATACTGCATTTATTATCCTAAGCGCTACATCTGAGACCATTAGTTCCGTAAGATGCCTGAGAAGCGTGGGGGCTGTTTATTCTTTGGCGAGAGGCTAAGGATTTCCAAGAGACTCAGAAGTCACAACGGGGAAAGGAAATCTCCTGGCTGTTTTCTGCGCTTGCAAAGGCTTCTCAGCCTTTGTTACCGCCTTAAGATTTATACCCTCGGATGAAGAAACCGTGGCGCGTTAACATGATGGATCGCCATCTGGCCCTTTGAAATTACACACACAAGATCTATAGTCCTACACGCAAATGAACATATGGGAACATCTTCAATACCAAACGCACAGCACAAAATCACTTACATGCCTCAGAGAGAAGTAAGCAGAGTTGACAGTGTGGGGATGAAGATCAATAAATAATTATTTGGAAGGATATAAAAATGGATTTGTGGGATGTATTTGTATCCTATGAAGCTGAAGATATTTATTAAGTTAGGAATGATTCCTACAAAGAGAAAGAGCAGGCATTTTTCCTTTCTGGCCCCACCTTAAATTCTACAGCAATTTTCAAGTTGTACTATTTTCTTACGGCTTATAGATTTAACAAGACGTTTAACCTTCCCCTGCTACCTCCAAAATGCAAACTTTTACAGTCTTGGCTGGTTTTGGAGGCCTCTCCCAGACTCTGGACTGCATGGTATGCCACAACGATGTCTTTCCGGAAACCCCCGTGGCTGATTTCAGTTTTAGTAGAGTCTCAGCCTCACAGCCTGCCGAAACCAGTAATGAGCCCTTGCGTAGAGAAGCAGATGGGGAAGCGAGGATGCTCCACTTGTGTCGCGCCTGTGTGACACTTTGCTTATGCCACTTTTCATGGCTGGTAATCCTCCTCCTCAGCTGCGCCCTGTGATCCTAACCAGTGTGTCACTGTGGCGGCTTCCTGTGCTCACTGTGGAAATTTGTTCTTACAGCTCTGGAGGATGGAAGGAAACCCAGGTGTCAGGACACTGGCTCCTTCTGGAATCACGCTAGGCTCGCTTCCAGACTCGGGCGGCTGTGGCAGGACTGCTGCTCCTTGGTATCCGTGTACCATTCGAATCTGTCCCCACCTTCGCAAGGTACTCTCCCCAGCACTGGGTCCAAATGTCCTCCTTCATCTTTAGTTTTTTCAGTGCTGGGAAATGAACGCAGGACATTTGCCCTGAGCCATATCCCCAGCCTTTTTTGTTTCTCACTTTGAGATAGGCTCTTGCTAAGTGGCTAAGTAATCAGGCTACATTTGAAATTTCAATCTTTCTGCTTCATCCAAGGGCTGAGATTACACACCAGGTCAAACATCCTTCTTCTTAGTGGGTGCTGGTCAAGGCTAAGCCAGGAGGGCCTCATCTCTCCTTGACAGCATCTGTAAGACCCTGCATTTTGATAAGAGCGCATTCATAGGCAGCATGGATTGGACTTGGACACCTCTCTCTGGCCGTTACAAATCAATCCACAACACCCTGAGAGGCAGAGACTCACTCTTCCTGGTTCGTTCACTCACTCACTCACTCACTCACTGACCCACCTACCCACCCACCCACCCAACATAGTTGATGGGGAACCAACAATGATCCGAGGAGCCCTTTTTCTAAACCTGGCAAAAATGGCTGTGGACAAAAGCAGCATCTTCCCCTCCAGGAAATCAAGCTCACTGCTAACAAGGAACCAAACACAGATGCAGGACTTCCAAGCAAAGAGCATATTGAGGAGAACAGGACCCCAGGCAGCTGGGACTGGCAGTGATAGGTGGAGCGGGAGCAGGGTCCGAATTTCTACCTCATGTCTGCCTGCATGGAAGGTTATAGTTACATGAGGCGATCTGGTGCCAAATGAGTACACAGATCCCCATAACTGGACAGTGGTGATCCATGCCGCAGTGGTACAGAGTGTGAGTTTGGTTCAGCCAGGAAGATCCAAGCACAGGGCCTTGAAATCTTGACAGAACAACCCCTTCGGGAAGCGATGCGTTTCCGTTCCGTGAACACGCTCTGTCTGTGATGCCACCTCCACAGCTTGTCCACCTCTACCTCAAGCTTCCCTGACTTCAAACATTATCAGCTCCCAGGCACAAAGTTGTGGATGCCAGCTGTGAACACACTCTGACAAATACTACAAGCAAATAGGCAGCGACAACCACAGCAAACATCGAGCGTCTGGTTGCATATTTACTGGGCTGGCACGGCTCATGCTGTTGCTTGTGGGCCAGCTCCTCCCTGCTCAGGGTGTAGGCAGCGCTGAAATGCTCAGGAGCTTGTCAGAAACGCAGACCCTCAGGCCTGGCTGGACCTCCCGGTGCAGACCATCCCAGCATGGTCTGTTTGCTCATCAAAGATTGAGAAGCACTGTCTTAGGGACCCCTATGACTGCAATATATTCCTTCCTTTTAACAAAACCACAAAGTCAGGAAAAACAAGGGCTTATGTGCCCAGGGGCAACCTAAGCAGACATCTTTGCGGGTCTTTGGGGTTTCGGGAGGAAATCTGCCTCTTCAAAAATTAAAGATCACAGCCTGTTGGTGCATTCAGGTTATATATTACTTTGTGTATATAAATACTTGGAGGTCACTGGAGAAAAGCTTCATAAATTACTTCTTGGGTGTTCACCAGCATCTTGTCCCTGGAAGGTGCTACCGTACATGGCAGCAGGCCTAAAACACAAGCCCGTTTTCCATAGGTCCAAACCACAGAAGCCGCAACCAGCAGGATGACCTAGAAACCCACGTGAGGCAGCTGAGAAGGTTTTGTTGTTATAGTTTTCTTTCCAGGTTTGGCACCTGAATTTCAATTTCCTAGGGGAGCACATTACCAGGGCCCTAGGACAGAATGCCTGGACTTACCTTAAGACAATGCAGACAGGTCTGTCAGTTTTTGTCCGTTGGTTCTTAGGCAGCCCTTGCACCTGCTTGTAGCTTATCCCTGCATTTCCAATGTCCCTCATACTAAATGAAATTAGCCCATTTTGAAGACATTATCCGGCTCTACTCCCCAAATGCTTTCAGGTATACAATCATGTTGAAATACAACTCCTTAGAATAAAGATCTAGAGCAGCCCATGTAGGTTATAGAAATCATTAAAAGCCCTAAGTACAGCATTCAGAGTTTCTTGCGTCTTGTGTCTACTTCTGAAGCTTATCACTGTGAATTTCAGTTTCCCAGGAACTAAGATACAGTTAGCTTAAACAATGTTTACTAAATATACTAGTTCTTCAAAAGCTTGCCAATAAAGCCAAGCTTAGATACATTAAATTATAGATATCATACAAGATGGTGCTGCTTCTTGGTCAACAGGGTGGTGAACATAAATATATATTTTTTGCTCTCTTGATCGTCTATAGAAAATAAACCAATCCCAGGGCTGGGGTGATAACTCTGTGGCACAAGTGCCTGCCTGGCAAGTGCAAGGTTGTGAGTTCAAACCCCAGTTCCACAAAAACAAAAAGAAAGAAAGAAAGAATGAATGAAAGAAAATAAAAAAAACCAATCCCCACATATTCCTCTATGCCAGAGTCACTGATTAAATACATTAATGATACACTGTTAGACATGTAATTGAACAGTTGGAATGAAAAGAAGAAACGGGAAGATGAGGATAAACCCCTATGATCTCTAAGCATTCAGACTAAAAATCAAAGGTATCTTTAAGGCACCATAACCAGCAACTCTACATTTCAGGATTTATCTTTAAAAAAAAAAAAATAATAACCAGCTATGCAAAGATGTGGAAACAAAGCTCTGTATTGCAATTTGGGTTACAGTAGTGAGGAGCTGAAATAGCATGAGTGCCCGTCAATATGAAAAGCTTCAAATCGCTGCACCCCATCCTGCAGAGTGGGACCCTCTGTGTCACCCAAGAATGCCCATACACCAGGTGAGACCAGTCTCATTAAACAAGAGAGGCACATTGCAGAACAACAGGCATCGCGTGGTCTTGGCCCTTTAATGTGGAGATTCACATCCCTACATTTGTAGAGAAATATCCCGAAGATCTACACCATGCTGTTAGCGGTGATTATCCCTGGAGGGAAAAAGAAGCAGCGGGCTGCAGTTAATGTTCAGGAAGAGCTGAAATGAGCCGGCTCACTATGTGCCTCGCTTGCTCTGCTTTATCTGAGTTCTAAAACACTCACAGAATATCAGCACGGCCATCCCCCCTCTGTGCGGATGCAGACACACAGAGAATGTCTAACATGCCAAGGATGTGGCACAGGGGGCAAGAGCTTACTCTGTATCCCTAAATCTTGGGGCTATGCACTTCTAACTGTAAAGCTTGACACATTCTTAATTCTTCCGTTGGCTTGTTTACAGCAGGCAGGGATGAGTTTCTGAAGTGTGAAATATTTTTAATGTTTTCCCAAGCATCATAGGAAAGAGCCACAGGATAATTCAAGTAAGGCCTCCTGGTATTACAGAGGTAGCAGCAATGAGCGCCAGGGTGGGGGTAAATATCTGGTGTCCCCGCATCATCATGTGACTTGCTCAGCCATGTGTAGCAATTCCACAGGCTCGGCAAGACAGAGGTAGTAAGCAGTGGTGGAGACTGTGGCATTCAGGGTGACCCCAGCTTCATCTCATTGTTGTCATGTGCAAATGTGGGGTCCAGATGACCAGAACCTCCAATTTGTAAGAAGTCTGTAGAAGTGGAACATTTTTTCATATAATCTCAGTATTAACAACATTGACAAATACTAAAAAACGGTCTTTGGATGGCCAATAAGACTGGCTTACAAGCTGGAATTAACCAGCAACTCACACAGGCATCACACATGCAAACTTACATGCATAGCAAGGGGAAGCACGTGGTCCTAGTACCGTGACACCTGGAATCCCAGTCCGGTGTTCCTCCCGCTCTCTTGATGCCTGGCCTCACCCTTCCCACCCCAAGGGGCCTCTGACCAGAAAGCATGTGGGGTGGCAGGGAGAAGCTATCCCTAAGGGCAGATCCTCACCTCACCAGCAAGCTTAGGGAAAAGTCCTGGGTCTTCCTCCTTCAGCTCCAGGGTGGTAGGAACCCATCTGTTCTCAGATCTCCTTAAAGGTTTGCAGTCCTCTCCCTGGACATCATGGGGACAATGATGAGGAAGGTGGAGAAGCTGCTGGCTGGGGTGCAGAATAGACCTCCATGAGCAGGCAGGGCATGGGCACACGATAGGCGTGCCCTACTTCAACCCAGCAGCCATCTGAGCTGGGAAACTGGAAGTACTTATCCTCTCACAATGGTAGTCAACCTTCTAAGCTCTGAGGCAAATGCCATTAGTGTGTGATTCTACAAGGCTCGTGAAGCAATCTTCTAGCTGTGGCATTAAGACAGCATCAAGATTGTCGCATCCTGTGTGCCCACTGGCCTACGGAGGGCATGCAGAGGGCATGCAAGTAGCTGCTGAGAAAGAGGTTCCTTTTCCTTTCTGTCTCAAACTTCCTGAGAGAGACCGATTCACACTCAGACCTTAGTTTCAGCTATTTGTCAGTTGAGAGAACATGGATAGTAGCACGTACTGGTTTTCATTATATGTAATTTTGATAGCTACCGTTCACTAATTACCAGTGGAGCTAGCTCCTAGCTACCTTAATTTTTATACACAAAGGTAAGTGTTTTTGAATGAGTTAGTTATAAAGTAAGGTGATCAAGGAACAACACCACATAGTCGTAGGGTGCTGTGAAGGTGCGACAGAACCTCGCACTGGCAGCGGGTGAGCGCCCAGAGCCTCGGCTGGGAGAGACTGAGTACAATGTGTCTCGATCTCATAAACAAGAAAGTGATGGTGCTCAGCTCCCGCCTGGCACCACGTGGTTGATTTGGGACCTCACCCGCTGCTCCTATTCCAGAGATAGAGAACTGTCATCTGTAGTTCGTGGGCATGCCTTGAAACCCTAAGTGGCCACATCTAGTCACTTTTATTTTCTGCCAACCAAACAAAGAGCTCAGCATGGTAATGTATTCTCCCACAGAAAGTCTGGCTACCAGCTTTATTACTAAACAGCTGGCTTCGAGATCCCCCCCTTTACTTGACGAGTAAATTATCTTTTTTCTTTTTGGAAGCTGTTAATGATGTTGACCTTAAAAATAAAAATGGCATTAATTAGGGAATATACTTAGTTGAGTGCAGCAGAAGTGGTCTGACATCTCACAGAACTACAATTAGAAGTATTCGAAAGAGAACTTCTGAGGAGAGGTCACCGGGTCATTTCACAATTTCCACTCTTCTAACTGTAGGAAAGCTGAAAATCTGCTGCGTTATTGCCAGTGATAAGGATATTTAGAGCCCTGCCATGATACTGAAGCATTAATTAGCAAAGTGGGAAACCAAATTGTCTATTTAAGAGGAACATAAATGTATTTATATGTACACATAGAAAACAGCATGTCAATTAGTCACGGGCTTTTTTTTTCTCAGTTTCCCCCCTTTATCTTTAAATATTATTGAGAACATTCAATAAAATAGTAAAATTTGGTGGTTTTTATTTATATAATGTTTTATGTTGAGAATTATTTATAATTTATTTCCCAACAATCTTCTTCCTTCCCAGATTTCACGTACTAGAAATAAAAAGGAAGACAAATTCTACAGTGTATGTCAAAACTAACAGCAAATACAAAGGAGTGTGTTTTAGAAGGAGAAGGACCAGGGTGGATAAAGAAAGCCTCCACAGAGGGAAGGCAAGGTGGAACACCCGGGACAAGAACCACAGGGAAACTCGAGAAACTAGTTGAGAGTTATTTACATATGCTTTGAAATGCTGAAAGTTGTTATATCAGAATAAAATGTTACTTAAGAAGCTTAGATTGAGCAAAATTGAGTGTTCAGTTTAGCACTGAGTCTAATCAGTTCAGTAAAATTGGAAAGTCTGGCGTTAGAAACGAAGCCTTTTTAAAAATGTGTTTTCATGTTATGGGGCCCTTGTAATAATTCTGGGATACTACAGTGCTTTAAACAGAGAGAGAAATTGATCTAATGGTGTTCATCATCTGCTCCTATCAAACCTGTGCATTTTACCACCTGAGCCTCAGAATGCTGAAATATAAATTGTTACAGGGAAAACTGAAGCTCCCGTGTGCCCCACCCTGCTCTCATTTCCTCCTTTCCCCAGAAGAAATCGTCCTGAGTCACAGTCAGCGCATCAGGGCTCACTTTAAGCCTTAGGGCAGAGGGTTCTGGCTCTGTTGCTGTGGCTAGAACATGTTTTCCAGCTCAACAAACACGTGTAGGGTACTTGGGTCACAGTCGAGACTTACTCCCACAGAGGTGGCAGGACCTTAAACAGGTGACGAGGCCACCTGGGGCTCTGTTGTCACAAATGGATCCATCCCGCCATCCTGGGAATAGGCACACTACAGAAGAGAACCCGGCCCCATTTCACAGAGTTCTCATGGCTTGCCTTTCTGCTGCCTCGGAAGACACAACAGGCAGCCCTGTGGCAGATGCTGGCCTCCTGGCCTTGGACTTCTCCATCTCCAGACTCTCAGAAATAAAATCTGGTTTCTATAAATCACTCAGTCTCTGTGCTTTGTCGTGTTTTATTGTTTGGACTCTTAAACAGTGGTTCACGGAAGCATCAACCCACAGCTTCTTTTTAACCTAAGATATTTTTAGTCCACACACATTGATCCCCATAGTTCTAGTTCACTGATGACCATT
>PVJA010009753.1:25216-59731 GCA_004027025.1 Myocastor coypus
GCAGCCATGGGTGTGGTCACTGACTGCGGAGCATCAATTTGCAGATCATGATGAGCTTGGGCATCCTACAGCGCGATCAGAGGGCCTACAAGGACAAGCCTGTTTGTAATGACGCTGAGCCATTCTGTGACTATTTTCCTGTGTTGTGCTTGTACTGGCAGTACGTCAATTACTTTCTCATTGCTTCTACAAAATAGGTGACAGGAGGACAAGTTTATTTTAGCTCGTAGTTCATAGAAGTTTCAGACCATAGTCAGCTGGTTGCAAGGCGGGGTGCCACGGCAGAGGAAAGACAGTCCACGGCCGGGCAGCCAGGAAGCAGCAACTCTTCCTGCTTCTTCCCCTTTCTATTCCATCGGGGCTCTAAGACTCTTGGTTGGTGCCACCCACCCAGGGCGTGTCTTCCCTGATCAGCAGTTCCATCACCCACACACAGAATCATGCTAAGCCAACCAGGAGACGAATCTAGTTTCACGTGCCTGGGATCCAGTTGCCTCCCCAAAGCCTCACTCATATGTGCATGAGGACTAAGGGCGGGGGGTTTCGATACAAACCAGAGCAGACACCTCAGTCCATGGTGGTTAAAATTGGTGGTGCCTGCGCCAGAGAAGGTGGAGGTGAACAAACTCCCCCAGCAGCCACTGTACACTTCACCAATATCTATTTGCAAAGAGTGATAAAGTAGCAAAGAATGACAAAGAAAATTAGTTGAGGATGAAATGGCTGAGGACCCTAATTAATTATTATGGCCTCACTGGAAATGGTAAAGTGGGGATCAGATGAAGAACGTGCACCAACCACTTTCAGGGCACAGCCAAGGAGAACATTGATCTCGAAGGAGAGCGCTGCAGGAGCTTATCAATGGCCAGCCAATGGAGTGACTCCTTTTAGATAACACTGCTTTACATGAAACAATTCCTGAAAGACCAGGAGGCTGGGTGGGGGGAACTGATACCCAGAGCCTTTTGCTTCAAGAAAAACAACGAGCAGCATCTATTCTTAACGGTAAAATTCAAACTTTCAGGCACAAATCAGAAAATGTGTGTGTGCAACACTGCACCTGACAGCTTCCCAATAATTAAGGATTTTTTTTTTTTTTTTTCCGGCAGATTCAGTAAAGGTATTAATAGATACGATTGCTTTGCTTTGTTTTGTAGGCAGAAATATGTCAACATTTAGTTATCTTGATGTTGTCACAATGGAATACCTGAGGCGAGCTACTTGTGGAAAGAATGAGGTTTGGGAGGTTACAAGTTCAAGGCCAGCCTGGACTACAAAGTGAGTTCAAGACCACCTTGTAGGGTGTGTGCTTCCCTTCCACCTTAGAAAGCCACAGAACATCCAGAAAGTTGCTGGTGACGAACAGGCGGGCAGTATCCAGTCCTACATCTGTAACCCCAGGGCTCTTCTTAAAGGTGGAGGCTGAGAAATCTCACCTTTGAGCCAGCTCAGGCAATTTGGCAACTTAGGGAGACCATGACCTAAATAAAAAGCAAAGTAAAAGAGTTGGGGGAACTATAGTTCAGTGTGAAGGCCTAGGGTTCCATCCACAGTATGGAAATGGAGAGAGAGAAAGAAAGACAGAGACAGAGACAGAGACAGAGACAGAGACAGAGACAGAGACAGAGAAGTGGATAATGTGACTCCAGCCCACTCTGGCTTAGATTTCTGGACAGCTTCATAGTGAGATCCTATCTCAAAAAGACAAAACAAAACCCAAACCCACATACATGTAAAGCCACTAACAAGGATTATATTGAGGTTTCATGTCCAGTTTGGGCCTCAGTCTTCCCTTCTGTAAATGGAGAGTGTGTGGGGCCTGAGATTTAGCTCAAAGGCACAGTGCCTACCTGGCAAGTGCAAGATCATGAGTTTAAGTCACAGCACCAAAAAAAAAAAAAAAGGAGAGTGTAAGACAAGGTATTTTTAAAGGCTCTTTCTACTCTAAAGCTCTGTAAATTCATTTTATTATAGAGCACATAAACGACACAGCTGACAGCCAGGGAAAAGCCAAGCACAGTGTTCAAAAAGAGATTTGCGATGGGGAGTGCCTGCACTTGGCCACGGAGATGGTGGCTGAAATTTCGCTTGCAGCCGGTGTTCCTTCCCCCTCATTGTGATGCCTTCAAAATTAACTTCACATACCAGCATCTGGGCAATGCGGGGCAGCTGGAAATGGTTACATTTGCTGAAATGACTTTGTAAGTGCTCCTATTACATCTCCCATCCCTGCCAATTTAGGCCATTTGTCCAAAAAGGATGTCGTTCTGAGGGTCTGCATAATGCATCTGAAACGGGAGGGATCCTACTTTCTGGGTGGGACGTTAATTTCCTGCTGCAGTCTCCACCAACCTTTTTTTTTTTTTTTTTTCACCAGTGTGTGGCAGACATGTGCATCCCTGAGCTGTCCACCCCTCAACGCTGGTTCACACACAGGGCTGTGCCTGCACCATCGCACCAATGCCTTTTGACTGCTCAGGCTGTGTGGTGATGGTAACTCCAGGGAAAAAGTCCTCTGACTGAGTGAAGGCTTCGTGTTCAGTAAATTACCAAAGGACCAAGAAGATCCCATAAAAATAATTCTTCCTAGAGTTGCTTGAAAATATTTTATTTTTATATTGCTTTTTAAAAAATGTATTTAGTACAAGCAAGGTCTACAGGGTCTCACTACACAGATCAGGCTCGTAGTGATGCTTCCTGTTTAAGCCTCCCAAAAGCGCTGGGATTACCGGCACAGGTCACCACGCCCAGTCTCAATCGCTGTCGCAGTGTGCCCCAGGGGTGGGGCTGGCCAGGGATTGAACCCCAGCCCCTGCACCTGCCTAAGCAGGAGCTTTAATCTACTGAGCTATCTGGCCACTCCCCTCCAAAATATTTCATTTTTAAATGCAAACTTTCACTCAGATAGAATTTGGGATGGTAGATGTCAGTGTTTGAATCCTATAAAAGATTCCCGCAGAGATTCCTGGCTGTCCTTAACTACCGAGCTCTCATCAGGGAAGCCTAGTGAGCCAGTGTGGAGGATATTGCCCTAGCCTATGAGCTCCTGTGTGACAGTGGCCACCAGCCCCTGGGCCATCCCTGAGTGTCTGAAGAGTGGCTTATGCTGACATGGAACTGAGTTTTAAATTTCACTTAATTTTAATGAATTTAAATTTCAATGGCCACATGTGACTGGTGGCTGTCACCTAGTCTACCATGATAAAGACAGTATAGAGGGCACTGAGGCAGGTGGATTCATGGCCTCAGACAGCCTGCGTTTAAACCCCATGCTGGCCCTTTTTAGCTGTGTGATGTCAGGTAGATAGCTAAACTTATCTGAGCCTAAATTTTCTCATTTCTGAACACACACACACTCTTATGCACACACACATACTTAATCCTTGCATCTGATCTGATCACAAAGACACAATCATTATTTATCCCTTTTTTTTTTTTTTTTTTTGGTGGGACCAGGGTTCGAACTCACGACCTTGCACTTGCCCAGCAGGCACTTGTGCCTCAGAGCTATCTCCCCAACCCCATTTATCCCTTTTTGACACAACCACTATCACTCACACAGAGTGTTCAGGTAATTTTAAAAAGCTAGAAGAAAGAATTGTGAATATTTTCAATGTAAAGTAAAAATATTTACCTGGGGAGAGAGATACGTTTACCCAGATTTGAACATTCTACAGTGTATACGTGTATGGACACATCACATAAGGCTCCATAAGCATGTACAATTTTTATGTTCTCTATGTATTAGTTTAAGTAGACAGGCCATTAAGAGCTAAGTGTTGCTACTTTTCCTGTATGAGTTTCTATACAAGTTATTTCCATCGCTGTATCTCTCAAGTAAGTCAAAGTCCACACGTTCAGAAGTCACTGGTTGTTTTCTCACAGGAGTGTCCATTGAAGGCTCCCTGAAGCCAACGAAAGACCGTGGCCTGCTCCCCAGGAAGCCGCTGGTATTCCTCCTGCCCGCGCACATGCCCACCCTCCAGTGCGCTCCTCTTTTCCTCTCAGCTCCCTCATTCTTGCGGGCCCTCCTCTATGTCCCCCGCCACATCCAAGTCCCTGAAAAGCATGCCAAAAGTTCTCATGTGCATTGCCTGTGCCCTGGACTTTATTTGGAAACAATGTATTTGCAGATATAAAATCAAGTTCAGTGGACATCTCCATGCCATCCCAAGAAGAGAAAACAGAGGCAACAACCTCACAAGGATAAGACCAGGCGACGCCAGGGGCAGAGACTGGAAGGGTGCAGTGAGCAAGCCCCAGGAGGGGGAGGCAGGAAGGCAGGGCTCCACCTCATCTCAGAGGAAGGTGAGACTGTAAGTTTGCCTATCAGACCCTGAGTCCCTCGGATCTCAGGCCACCTAGCACTTGGCTGTGCCATTTGGTGTCCGTGACTCTAGGACACTGATGTGCCTTCCAAATGCACTTTCTACACAGAAGTAGGCATGATCTGTTGAAAGCAGAGATTCGATCAGGCCGCAGCACAAAGCCCCCAGGCCCTGCTCTTAGGTCAGTGTGTGGGCCACCCTGGCTGGCCCTGCTGGTCCGCCCACTCACCTGTGACCACCTGACCACTCTTCCTGCAGGCCCCCACGAGGTTCCTGAAGGAAAGCCCAATGAATCCATCTGCCAGATTTTAAATGATACAAAATTTTTTTCTTTTTTCTAATGTTTTTAGTACAAGGTCTATAGGGTCTGACTACACAGATCACACTTGTAGTGATCCTCCTGTTTTCAGCCTCTCAAGCACTGGGATTACAGGTGTGTGCCACCACTGCCAGTCTCAGTTGCTGTCTCAGCATACCCTGAGGGCGGGGCCAGCGCAGCATGTGGTGCTGCTGGGAATGGAATGCTGGTCCCCCATGTCCCTGCACTTGCCTAAGCAGGCACTCTGGTCCACTGAGCTATCTGGCTCTTTGGGAGCTGCAGGAAGCCAAAAAGTTGATCAAGCGTGTGTAGGTGGGACTGGGTCTCAGTGCCTAAAGCAAAGAAGCTACCCTAGTGCTGAGAAAAACATCTGTTTGGTTCAGGCCAGCTATTTGTCGCTGGGCAATGTTGTGGCAGGCGATAAAAACTTTGTAAAAGTATAAATAAAGGATCATTTTCATGTGCCTTGAGTTAGTTTTGCCCATCAGGCAGACTAGCAACCACCTAGCCCAGCTTTTCGTCTTCTTGTCTATCTTTCTCATTCCTATCATCATGTCTCCCTGGGTAGAGCTGTTTGCAGTGAGACCAATGGATCCCTACACTGGCTGGCCCAAATGATACCAATTTTTAAAAGCTAACTTGACTTTCAGAATCTCTCAGATTACAAACAACATCACTCAGCAAACAAAGCAGCAGGCTTTCCTCAGAGCCCTGCTTCATGCCATGAAGCCTCCCTCCCCTCTAGCCTCAATGCCAGCTGACCTCAGGGTTCTCAGGCCTGGAGATGACCGAGGGAGGGAGGAGGCCCTGCCTTCCGTGGCCTGTCATTCTGTGTCACTGAGGGTGGAAGGAAAATGCCTGCTTGGAGAACACAGTCCTCCTGAGTTGTGTGGCTTCGGGCCAAAATGACCAAACAAGGGTGTGGAATGTCAGAAGAAAGCTGCTGTCAACATAACAGCTCTCCATTGGAGTGGGCACCAGTTTTCAAACCCACAAAACAGGAAAGGCAGCAGGAGCTGCTGTGGATGTTAAAGATGGTTGTCAAGCAATTTGGAGGGAGAGTAAAGGTGCATCAGGACTCAGTTACTTACTGCCAATTTGGCAAATAATTGAGCACCTGATGGGTATGTGGCTTTTTGCCCAGGTAAAGGTCTGGCACTCTGATTACTAAGAACCTCTGCTACCTATCGAATCACATTTCCTGCTTCTCTCTCGATTCCCTGGAGTCTGTGTGGATCTGCTGAAACACACTCCACAGAGAGTCACGCCCATCTCACTCAACCCTGTCTTGAGGCGAATTAACCTGCACAGCTGCTGTGCCAATACAACAGGAGAGAGAAGTACAGCCCTATTTCCTCCTGAGATCAGCTCAGGAGCAGGAGTGAGTGAAGGATGGAAGTGGGATTTGGTTTGCAATATAGTCAAATCCATGCTAACATGGTCTAATAAAACAGGGTTCCACAAAGTATTGGAGATAAAATTAATGCAGTGTCTGATTAAAAACACACACACACAACCCTTGACATTGCAAAATGTGACCAAGAAATTTCTCCACTCTGGAGGCATCAAACCAGGCATCTACTTTCAGAAACAGAGCTCCTGTGGACTTCAAACCAACACAGGCCTTCCTTCTATTTTGTTGTTTTGCATGCAGTGCCTACCAACGTAATTGTTCTGGGGCAGGTAACGAAGTCCTTGGAGCATGGTTACTGGATAAAGGTACTTGCCATTGTTACTGGGATTTGAGAAAAAGAGACAGACAGATGTACAAGTATGTTGACTGAATCTCACTCTTCTGAGATTCACCCTTCACACATTTCCTCACTTTTACAACCACCAGGTCTGCTAAGTACAATAATTAGTTTCATTCTCTAGTGAAGAAAATGAGGTTTAACAATGTGAAGGACCCTGCCAAGTGGCTCGGTTCAACCTGAGTCAGCGAGGGCAGTACCTCAGCACTGAGATGTCCTGAAGCTTCTTAGGTGGCTGTCATATACCAAGGGGAGACCCAAAGTTAGGTGTGGTAGTTGATACATTGTGTCCAATTGAGGATGTTTGACTGGATTGGCTTTGCAGGTTCCGGGCTGTGGGGGCCCCATCCTACAGGATATGGAGCAGGGCCTGCCCTGGGGTGTGATTGGCCCCAGCTGGGGTGCGATTGGTCCCACCTGGGGTGTGATTGGTCCCACCCTAGGGCCAGATGAGCCACCCCAGAGTGACTCAGCACAAAAAGTATACAAAAGGTGTTGAGGACAACTTTGAGGGAGGCCTGCCATGCCTGGCCTGCCCCTACCCTGTCCCACTTCCTTGAAGAAGTCTTTATCTTTGGAGGAGCTTGATCTTGGCAGCCATGCAGCTTCTGGAGTGCTGACGCAGAATTTGGAGGAGAGAGGCTCGATGGATGCCACGGCTGCTGCTCCTTCTCTACTCTTCCTTGTTTTCTAGCCACCACTGAGAACTGCTGCTGTTTGCCTTGGAGCCAGCACAGTACGAGCTGAAACATGCACCAACTGTGAGCTAAGTTAACCTTTCCTTCCTTCTTTTTGAGGGTCAGGTCTTTGTCCCAGCAAAGAGTAAAAAGTAAGACCTCAGGTGAGTCCAGATTTCCACCCAGAAATGGTTAAGGAACTCAGTGCAGAGTTGCACTTCCGGTTTCTGCTCTTCCTCCCAACCCTGGTGAATATAGAAAGGAAGCAGTGTTTCTCTCTCACTACCCGCAGAAGGTGAGCTAAGCACATCATGTGACTTGCTCCCATTATGAACAGAACAAGCCCATACCTCCCCGCCTTTCACTGCTCCTACTTCCATGTTCCCCTGGACAACAGGTGGTAGCAATGGGTAGATTTTGTCTCTCATCCTGAATGGTGGTTCAATTTGTCTTTGATGTGAACCATTGATTATGCACGGAAAACTGGAAGAAAGAAATGATTGTGTTGATTTTTCTACAGTGTGGGTAGAAGTATTAGAAACCTGTGTGCATTGACGTAATCTAAATTAAAATTGTGTGTGCTTTATGAATCAGTTGTCAAGCGAAGGCCTCAGCTGGCACTCACTGTCCTCCAAACAGATGGGGACCCTCAACCCCACCTTCATATAAATTCTCCAGCCCCCACTGTCCAGCCCACACTAAACATGGCCAGTCCTTCGCTCCAGCTGCGTCTCCGCCCCATTCTCTGAGTCAGCAGATCACATTCACTTGTTCCACTGCCTTCCTTTAGCCTGGCAGGGACAAAGCCACCTTGCACTGGGTCTTTGATTCCCTGCTCTTGAATCCCAGGTACCTGAAGCAACAACAGCAGCACGAAAGAAGCTGTAGTGAGGTGCAGCCCCTGCCCATGTAGGGGTGCCCAATATATACCCTGGGTATGCAGGTGATGGCCAGCCTCAGAGCCTGTGGCCTCATTCAGAGCTAGGGGCATGCTCTCCACCACTATTGGGGCACTCAGCCTGGGCACAGAGCCCTGGCGTTCTCCTCCCTTCTGCTCTGCATGGCTTGGATTTATCAACAAGCTGAGGCATAAGCTGTAACCTCATCCACAGGCAAATTCCCAGGAGAGGAGTGGTAGGAAGCACAAGTGCCACAGTCACTCCTGGACACAGAACACTGGCTGGGGATGGACCGCAGGGAACAGAGGCTCAGCTCTGGTGGGAAACTGCATGTTGTTTCTTTGTCAGTTTTTAATTTCCAAATGAGTGCCTTGTAATCTCTTCCTCTAGAAGACTACATTAATGATTATTTCTTCCCATCACTAAAAACTAAAAACAGCTCTGGGAAACTTGTATCTGGGGGTAGGTAAAAAATATGAGATTTTTTACTTTCCAAAAAAAATTCATTCCAAATATGCCTGGGCTTTGGAGTGCAGGCTACTGTAAACCCTCTTTGATGTTTAGATGAGTTCACACAGAGAATGGGGAGAAGCGCGGTGGGAAAGGACTGGGAAGAGGAGGCCTGGCAGCCTGGCAATCCTTGTGGCAGGGCTGGGCAGGGGGACAGGTCCAGATTCTGTTTTATCCATTCTCAAGGTTAAAATAAGCAAGTTGTAAACCAAAGTTGGAGCTATATAAATGCTGCTTATCCTAGTGTAGCTCAGTTAGCGTATTCTCTTGTGTCAAATATTGCTAATGTCTTGAGCAGATGAGACAGAGGTGCACTTCCTCTGCGTACTGTATGCCCAGAGCTCTTTGAGCAGCGGCTGCATATTTAATTGAATAATTTATTATTTTAATTCAAATTAATGCTTTACTGTTGAAAAGAGCCAGAAATGTGACTTTAAGGTCTCTGGAGGTTTCCTGTGCATAAAGAGAACCAGAGTAACAACAAATGACTTTGTGCTTGATTTTGGACTACACACTTGTACAAGGTTGGCCTATGAAAAACCAAAGTTGGAGCCACTAATTCAGGATTTGTTCGTCAGGGGAGCTGAGCCCTTTGGAATCTCGGGGAGGGGTCTGTGGGGAGCCCCGGTACTACTTTCATCCTGCAGACTACAGTGTTGGGGCAGAATAGCAGTGTCTCACTTTCTCGTCTCATGTTGCTGGGCCCAACACCTGACACCCAAGATGAAGGAAGGAAAGGTTTGTTTAGCTCACAGTGACTGGAGGCTCAGCCGGCGCCGAGGCAGAGGGGTGCGTGGCAGAGAGCAGCCTTTGCTGGTGGAGGCAAACAGCAGAGATCAAAGGGCAGGGGCTCAGCTCAGGCAGCAGCTAGCCTCCTTCCCCAACTCACACTGTAATACAAATTACCTGCCCCCTCCCCAGCAGGTGCAGCACCCGCAGGAGGCTTTGGGAGAATGCCTGTAACAGGCTGCAGATTCCCTGGACTCACCAAGGTGTGGGCATGCAGGAGGGCCAGCAAAGGGCTCACTGTCCCACCCATGACACCTGGAAAGAGTGCTTTACGTCTACATTTTAATGTACTTTGAGGAACAGTTGTTTTTCGTGTTCTTGGGCATTTAAAAATAAGGAGACAGAAGGCCAGTCATCTGCCAGGTAACTGTTTCCCTTGCAGCATCATCCCTGAACTTAGTGGCTGGCTCCCGCTGCTCTGCTGCACACCTGGGTTGTGCCTGGAGGAGGAGGAGGAGGAGGAGGAGGAGGAGGAGGAGGAGGAAGAGGTGTCTGTCCTAAGCATCCGGCCTTCCAGCCACACCATTCCAGGGCTCTTCCTCTCTGTCCTTGGACATACAGTTCAGTAATACCTTCTGGCCACATGGTGGCAGCTCCTGGCTCCTGTAAACTGAGAAATGTGATTGGGTTTGGCTGAAGGCGCCAAGGTGTGAGCTACAGCTGAGTGGCACTGTCACCTCAGGCGCTGAGGGCACCCAGCCCTCTTGAGCTCTCGCATCTTGTTCTATGGTGAGCGCATCACGAAGCTTTCCAGAGAGGAGGGGCTTTGTCCTGAACTGTCCATGTTGATTGAATTCCACAGACACCAAGCACTCACCGGGTATTCCTTTGAGAGTTATTTTCCAAGTTATTAGGCAAGGCAGCTTCACGGACATAGTCGAACCCTGTCCTCTCAGGAAAAAGTATGCTCCATGGAAGGAGAGTCCTGGCCTGGGACTTGCCACAGGACCTTTCCTTCAGTGCGCAGAAGCAGCGGCGTATGGCACAGCCAGTGCAGACACCCAAGCTGCCTCTCTGTGCAGCGCTCCCCGCCCCACCTGTGCCTGTTGATGTCAGGTGTGGGGGAGAGAGACTTCCTACAGCCCAACTGCCAGGAAGAGCTCAGCCCCACCCTGGCCCCTGTGGGGAGGGTGTGTGCTTCCCTTCCACCTTAGAAAGCCACAGAACATCCAGAAAACTGCTGGCGAAGAACAGGCTGGCAGCACACTGTCCCACATCTGTAATCCCTGTGCTCTTCAAGGTGGAGGCAGAGAAATCTTACCTTTGAACCAGCTCAGGCAATGTGGCAACTTAGGGAGACTGTGTCTTAAATAAAAAACAAAGTAAAAGGGTTGGGGAACTATAGTTCAGTGTGGAGGCCTAGGGTTCCATCCACAGTATGGAAGTGTAGACAGAGACAGAGACAGAGATAGAGAGAGGTGGATAACGTGACTCCAGCCCACTCTGGCTTGGATTTCTGGTGCAGCAGTGGTCTGGTTGGTTGGACTCCAAGGCTGACTTGGGGCAGAGGCAGGCACAGCAGGACTTAGAAGGCCAGCGGTATGGATTTTCCTGTGGATCCGGGATGCCCACAGACCTAGAATGGCTGGGCACCACTTTCCGTCCTGGCATCTACATAGCTCCCTTGGCTCCAGAAGTGGAGACCTGGCCCAGTGTGGGTGTCCAGAAGGGTGACAGTCCAGTGGGGAGAGCCTGCTTCACAGGCACATGGTGCCATCCTGGTCACCCTTTTCCACCCCAGACTTGCAGGCAGCCAAGGGAATAGGTGGTCCAGATGGGAGCCACACAGCTGCCCCTCAGTCTGGGGTGGGAGATAAAACTGGGGCCAGTCTGCCCCAGAAGGGAGTGAGAGATTCTACCCAGTCCAGGCTCACAGCGGCCTTTTAAGCTGGAGTCATTCGATTCACTAGAGTAGAAGAAAATGTACCTGGATGGAAGCAAGAACTTGATCATGGTTATTGAGACCTCCTTATCAAATTAAGACCTCTTTGGGCACATCTATGCCCATAAACATCTATTTTCCAATCAATAATTCAGAACTGGAGGATCCATTTCTTCACAGCCACAAGGAAAGTTTAATTTCTCAGAACAGTCTTGGGAAGAGCTGTTTCTAATGGTTATGGAAATTCAAGCTTGCTATGTGCACAAGGGCCTTCCCTGAAGCCTGGCCCAGCTTCTGGAAGTGGGGTGCACAAGGCCACAACGGCCAGCAGGCCTGGAGAGTCGGAGGTCGGCAGATTGCGCTGGCCAGAAAGGTGACTAAGTGTGGGGAGCAGCAGATGGGGTACGGTGTTGGCTATGGGATGGAGATGGGGGTATGTGGACTCCAATGTACAGCTCTTTCAACTTTCCTGAATGTCTGGGAGTGTTAGAATATGGTCACAGTTCACTTAACAAAAGCCCATGCCCTAGGAAATGTGTGGTTAGAGTTCAATTCCTAACACTGAAAACAAAACAAAAAAGAGGCTTGGGGTGATTTTGCCAAAATACAGCCTGACTCAAATGTCTGCAGAAGGGCTCTCTCACAATTTACGTAGCAAGGCAGGAAACCACCCTAGTACCCTGTCACCTAAAGTTACACCTGCACTATGAATTTCCCCTGCAGGGACAGCAAGGTGAGACATACTTCCTCACCCATAGGAAGGGTCTGGGCCATAATTCTGGGGACAGAAGATAGGCCTAGGAGAGAAAAGCATGACCACTGTATTCAATAAGTTTTGTGACATGGGGGCCTTCAGCAAGGACGGGCTCTAACTCCCAGAGAAGCTGGCTCACATGCTTACGAGTGTCGAAGTGTGGATAGCAAGAGCTGCTGAGGGTGGGCAAAGCAGTGTGAGCTAGGAGACTCCAGGAACACCCAGGAAGGCGAGGCCAGGCTGCTCAGGCTCTTCCTGGCTTCACTGGTCGGCACGCCTTCCTCCTGAGTACAGGGCAGAATCCGTTCCAAACTAGGGATTTACAACTGTAATGTCATATATAATTTCTTCCTGGCCAGATCTTTTACAAAAGGCAAGGGAGGGTGACTAACATTCCCGGGCTTTATGCCTGGCTTTCAGAGAGAGGGAGTCTGGTGTATATGACACACCTTGCAGAGGAGAAATTCGCATTTCTCCCGAGGGGAGAAATCAGAACTGGAGAAAAATGGGCAGAGATGGTTAGAACAACCGCGTTTCAGAGCCCTTTTCCTCTGTTTTGGAGTGCTCCGCATGTAACCTAAACTATCACTGAAGCTAGGGTGATTTTAATTATACTCATGACAATCCCATTTTTGTATTCCGTGTGTTATAATGTCATTACAGATAATCCCTTACATAATAAACGGAAATGGACAGGGAATTTAAACTGTATTTTGTGAAACTGGGTATCTACAAGATTTTTTTTTTTATATAAAGTAATGATCAAAGTTCTTCAGTATTATTCCATACTAGGTCAGTACAGTTTGATATGAAAATGTGCGGTGAATAAAAGACAATCCTTTGCAACATTTACACATAAGCTGTTTAATACTCTGATGGCACAATAAAGCTAAAGAATTTCCCTTGTGTGGGAGGTCAGCCCTTTTCTCTCTCTTTGCCTTTGGGCTCTAGTACAAACCTTTTCAATGAATTTGAAACAATAATAGGACATACTCACAACCATAAGGTTTTGTCGCCATCTCATGGATCGTAAAATAACAACAGCCAAAGAAATTACCATCTTTTGTACAATGTCCAGCATGGTTAATTTTTAAAGTCAGAATGACAGGCATTCTACACAACAATCAGTTTTACACCGCTCACCACCACCACCACACCATATGGTGTGGACTCCAGAACACATGTGATGATCACAGGCGAGTTTGGAAAAGACCAGCAGGGGCCTCGCTGAGTATCTGCAGAAGCAGCTGCCCAGAGGACTTCCGCAGGCAAAGCTGAGTCACTTCCGGACGTGCGCAGAAGGCCTGGCTTCCTTCCGCCAGACGTTCCTTCAATTCAGCGCCTACTGAATTTGGGCCCCTACTCACACCCCTCAGCACTGCTTGGGAAGTAACAAGGACTGAAGACATTTGTACCAATGCTCCTCTGGCCGCATCCAGCACTGCAACCTGTGCTTCTGTCACGTGTGAGGCTGGAACAAAATTTCACCCTTGGCAATCTTTGAAATAAGCAGGAAGAAAATTAAGACAGGCTTAGCATCATAAAAAGCAAAACTGTGCCAGAAAAATACTTTCCTACCGTTTAATTGCTCTTAAGGAATGAAAAGTCCTAGTTCACAAAAATATTTCATTAATTCTCTTTTATTACATAAAAAAGCAAACATACAATTTTTTTTTTTTAATGTATTCAGTACACCATCTCACTATGCAGCTCAGACTCAGAGTGATCTTCCTGTATCAGCCTCCCTAGCACGGGGACTACAGGCATGCACCACCACGCCTGGACTCGGTTGGCAAACCTTGAAGACAGCAAAAAAGCATGCTGAGTGTTTTCAGGCTATTTTAAGTAGTGTCCTGTACATATGCATTAATAGATAACAGTTTCTCTGTCACCATAAGATATAGTACCACAGCTTCACATTTTTATATAATTCAAATGAGTGAGCATAGGCAAATAAAGACACAATATTTACATTATTGTTTACCAACAATTATTGTGTACTCCTAGAAAATCTAATAGGCCAAAAATAAATAAATGAAAACAAAAAAACTACTACTAGAAACCATCTTTTTTTTTTTTTTTTTAATTGTTTTTGAGATAGGACCTCACTATGGAGTGCAGACATGGCCTAAATTATGCATCACAGGCTGGCCCCAAACTCACAGCAATCCTTCTGCTGTAGCGTCCCATGTGCTGGGATGACAGGTATGCACCCTCCCCACGTCTCGTACCATTTTCCTCTTGGCAGTTAGCTGTAGGGGTCCCAGGGTCTCATCACTGTATTTCTATCATGGGCCACCCACTGCACTACCCTCAAATCAGTCACAATTCTTCAGCCCATTTAGTCATCTATAGATTTGGAAAATAGCCTAAAATAAAGATTGATTTTTCTAGTCTATTTTTGTACTCCTCTTCAACTTTTTTTCCCCTAACTGAATCTAAGCCTGAAATATTCTTACGTTCTTTAGGGGTGTTGCTGTATCTCAGCTTGGTATAAGTGCTTGAAATGCAAGGTATGTGTAAACAACTCCTCAGAAATGAGAGGCACTTCTCTGACATGGAACAACTCTTGTCACCAGGCTGGCAGGACTCTCGAAGGTTCTGACTTGACGACTAAATGAGTCCGGGATTCCACCTTGCCATACTGCCTACTTCAGAAAGGCAGGATTCTTATCGGCAGCATCTGGTTCCTTAAGACGTGCAGTCAGGGACCATCAGATTAAAATTGTGCTTAGTTCTGCGATAACCTAACTTTACAAAAATAATTAACACTACTAGGAGCTCTGATCATTCCATTATTAGCTGGTTAAAATAAACGGCCATTCTGAGGCAAGAAGGAAACAAAGTCACATGTTCAGGCTTTTATAGCAGTCTGAAGAGGTGACATCGATGACCCTTCTGCAGATTAACAACCAGCTTGAACTGCAAGAGCTAGAAACAAGTGCCTAAGGCACTGCCTCTACATTTGTTAACCACAACAGTCCTCAGCTCAGGCACACATAAGGCAAGGAAAAGCAGGCGCGCCCGCCACCCATCCTAACACGCAGGGCTGCGGCCAGGCTGCACATCACCCTCAGCACTGCTGGCTGCAGGGCGTGCAGACACAGGTGCGCATGCGCATTTGCTCACCATGAAACTTCCCTGACAGCTCCAGGAAGCCCGGCACAGTCCAGAACAGTGGCAGCCACGTCTGTGCCTGAGGAGCAGGGCAGACAGGGAGGCATGGGCGCCCATGGAAGGGCGAGCCAAGCACAGTACCATGCTTTGCGAGTCCACCACAAGTGAGAGTGGGTTCCAGGTCTGTGGAAACTGGATCTCCTACAGACACAGCTTTTGTTTGCACGGAAAGGTGTGAGACCTCACAAGAGCAGGCTTTCTCCAGCGGCTGGAGGCAGAGGTCAGGAATGTTAAGAGAACATCTGTGAAGACCTAAAAATAAAGCCCTAAAACAAAGAGACTACCCTAAAAAATGTCTTACGCTGTGCAAGAATTAAAGTCTGATTTCTAAAAAGTATCTTATTAATCTTGGTGCATGGTTTCAATTGTGGTTCTTTATTCCTGAAACAGTAGGCAGCAACAGCTTGCAAGCCATTACGTACTTTCAAATGCAGCATGCCAAGGTTTTCATGTTTACCAAAGGTGAAAAGATAAAAAAAGCTGGATCTCAACAACAAAAAAATCCCACAGTAACTGATTAAAGAGATCAACTACAGTCATGAAAACACACCATCACAAGGTAGTCCATCAAAGGTCTGGAAGACACAACTATCAGCAGAGAGCTCACAGCCCACCCAGCAAGTCCATCCACGCTCCGTTCCCCTCCTCCTGGCTATGTGTCCTCTCCGGCTCCTGGGCCCCATAAGATAATGCAATCCTGCTCTTTCAAACTGAAATAGATCAGTTTTCTGGCCAAGGCCAGAAGGACCTGGGGCTCTGTGGTAACTCACCAAGTATTACATTTGACTACTGTCCACCTGTTTTCAGTGTATCACCAGCCCCTCATTCACAACTTCTAAAAGCTGATCTTCTTACAGTTCCCCTTCAGAGAAATGCTACATCCCAGAAATTTCTGTGGGCCACATATTTCATTCTTACCTTGCCAGAAAGCAATATCAAAATTGTAAATTATTTTAACCAAGTTTAGTGGAGTACACAATCACCTTTGAAGTACGGGGGAGGCAGAGAAAAGGGGGAGAGAGGGGGGGAAGAGGGAAAGAGGGAGGGAGGCAGAGGAGGAGGGAGGAGGGAAAGAAAAAGGGAGAAAGAGAAGGAGTGGGAAGGAGGGAGGGAGGGAAAGGGAAGAGAGGGAGAGAGAGGAAGGGGGAGAGAGGAAAGGGGGCATTAAAATTCTCCACTTCCTGTTTCTGAGTAACTGGCTCAGTGATAAAGGACTGCCCAGAATAGAAACTCACATCCTTCCTAACTCTGGGAAGAACCGACTTCTCCTTTGGGCTAAAATGAACAGCAATCTGCTCACAAAGGCAGAAGATGCAGTGGCCAGAAGGGCCTTGCTTCAAACCCTAGGATTTTACATAACTTGAGCAGCAGCCTGCATGCTTCTGTGTGAGTGAAAAGGGGGAACTCAACTAGCACTTGGACACAGACCAGCTACCACTCGGGAAGTTGCCCCAGCCCAACCCCCACCCCCCGGAGTGCTTAGTTCTTTACCTGGCATGTAACTGGCTAATTTTACCTAACAGGCACTCAAATGCTTAAGACTGTCAAAGCAACGGCCCACTGAAAGATGCCTCTGCTCAAACAGCTACGACTGCCTAACAGTGAGCTCTGGACCGGAAAAATACCTGTACTAGGGGTGGGGGTGTGTAATAGACTAAGGAACAAACTGCTCCAGTGCCACTCAGTGTGCAAGTATCCGCTGGTCTTTGCAATGCATCATCAGCTATTATTTTAATCTGTAAGTGTTCTGCTTTGTTCCATTTGTTTTGAGTTTCTTCTCACTGGATATGGTTGTATAAGCACAGCTGCTTGTAGTTCCCTTTTTCTTAAGATTCCCATGTGCTTGGGTTCTGGAAGCCTTGCAGGGGTCTGCCGAGCCCAGAGGTGTTGCTGGCTGTTTGGGGACCCGGAGGTTCCCGCTGGCTTCCAGCTTGGAGTTACTGTCACTGTAAGCCAGATCCCTGTGCTGCAGCTTGGTGCTTTTATTGGATTTCTTTTTCTTCTCTTGGGTCCTCACATCAGGAGTTTGCTCAGGGAAGTGCAGCATGGTGCTACGTGGCACATCCGTGGGATGTGGTGCTGTCTGAAAGGCGTAACAGGACGGATGCGTGTCTTCACGGTGCCGATCTTTCTTTCGTGCAGGGCCTGACTTTGAAGCCCCCTCTAGGAGACGTGGTGGCTTGCAGAGAGGACCAGCAACTCGTCCGCTTCTCCCAGGACTTTTGAGAGCCCCAGAAGTACCCTGGGCAGCCGGAGGCTTCGCCTTGGCCCCCTTCGCCTTCTCCCACTGCACCGTCTGGACCTGCAGCCACTCAAGCTGAATGAGCCTGTCCACGTATTTCCCAAGGAGCCCCGCAGCTCGGGGCATGGCCTCCGCCCTGCACTCTGTGTTCAGAAGCACAGCCATCTCTCGGAGGTCCCAGGAGCTAAAGGGCGGTGGCAGGAAATCGGGATAGCAGTGTTCAGGCTCAGCCTGGCCCCAACTCGGGGAGAGATTAAAGTAAAGTGGATTGATTTCTTCCGCTCGCAGATTTAGATCTGGAGGTGTGAGGGGAGAAGGAGGCACGGGGACCCTTTCTGAATCTGACAGGTCACTTGCAGTGTCCTCTTCTACATCTTCCCTGATAATTTTCATTGACTGAAAGTCAAGAAACATTTTGTTGCTGGATGCCCCCAAGCACCAGGAGCTGGCTGCAGTTGCTTCCGGTCTGCCTTCCAGGGGAAGGCCTTCTTGGACTTTATCCCCAGGTGGCTGAGAGACTCCGACAAGGCCGCTTCTCAGCTGAGGAGCCAGGTGAGGTACTTGGGACTTACGGTGCTTTTTTCCAGAAGAATCTTTCAAGTATTCCACTTTATTGCAAGATGGGCCAGCAAGCACACTGCTGTAAAAAATACAAGTGCAGATCTTACGACTACACAGGACAAGCAGATACAAGCTGGCTGTGGGCAGAGAAATCACAAGGTTGTACTTCCGGCTGTCACAGGGCATTAGCAAAAATGAGGCCTCCCAGTGCCTTTTGCAAGCGGCACTCTCACAGAACACTTGCCACATCATATTCTACTCATAGACACAGGGTCCACGTGCCAAAAGCAGATACTACTTTATGACAAATATGATCATTTAAGAAAATCAGTAGCATATCTCAGTGTATATTTTATAATTTTAGACCAACTGTGTCTCGAAAACATGACTTTGGAAAACTGTTACAGAACTCTGTCTATTCCATTAAATGGCTAACAGTACTCAAAAACATTCAGAAATAATGCGATGTGCTACCACCTTTTTGTAGACCTGTTTGGAGTTAAATGTGAATTTAATGTAAAATGCAAGTTTCCTATTGTATATTCAGTGATAGTAAATGATTCTGAGCTAAACTATTAATATGTAAAATAAATAGTATATGACTTCCACCTTGAACCCAAAGCTTATTAATGTGTTCGAATAGGAAACACACTGCAGATAACTGTGTTTAAAAGGACAGAAATAGAAGCATATGGTGCCATAATAATTCAATATGAATGAGACAGCGATAATGCAATCTACTGAGGTAGAATCTCACGTCACAGAGTAGAAATGGAAGTGCACTTTTAAACAATTTATCTGCCAAGAACCAACCATGTCACTAAGGTTGGCAATGCTTCTCCATCCCAGAAGAACAGAAGTTAGATCACTTGAACAAAAACGCGTGGTGAGCAAGCTCTCTGGAATGCTGAGATCCTCTCACCCAGTGACTCCAACCACACTCAGCGACTCTTTAGAAGTGTGTTATCCCTCATAAATGCAGAGAACGCACAGCCATTGTCAAGAGCACAGGAGGAGCTCAACAGAGGTGAACACATGAGTGGTAAGGAAGGCCATCATTATGGATTTACAGCTAAGACAGTTAAGTCCTTTCTTTACAACTACTCTCAGGGTACAATCTCAGAAGGTCACTAACAGTATCACTTCTGTATAAGAAGCAGCAATATAAAAAGGGAATTAGGGGTGGGGGTATAGCTCAGAGACATAGCACCTTCCTGGCAAGCACAAGGTCCTGAATTGAAGTGTGTGTATATGGGGGGTGGGGGGGATGATTAAAACACTTGCTGAACACTGCAGATTTTGCTAACTCCCCCAATCAGGACTCCTGCAAGCTGTAGATAAATCATGTTTTTAAAGCGACTCTGTCCACTCATGTATATTAGATGAAAAACCTAAATGTTTATTTTTACGGTGTCACTGGGAATCAAACTCAGCACCACACGCTTGTCAGACAGGGCCTATAGCACAGAGCTACAGGCCCTGCCCCTAAATGTGTATTTTTTTTTTTAATCCAAATACATAATTTTTTCAGTCACACATATTCAGCCTGAAGAAGTGAGGTAATATTCCTTCGGGAACATAAAGCAATTATGTGAAAACTATTTACCTGATTTTCTGTTGAGATTCCGTCACCCTACTCCTTTTCTTGAGAAAATCACACAGCTGATCATCATCGAGAGTTGGGCGAACTGTCTACAAGACAGACATCCAGTGATAAATACCGTGAACGCACACAGGCAGAACATACAAATCTAAGGAACAGGCGCCCTCGATGTTGACATCACCTTTTCTGTAGTGTTCAAAATAGTCTTGTTCAAATCGGTTGGGACGTGACAGCAAGGAATGTGACTTCTCTATTCCTCTTATTCTTGGGAAGTACTCAGCACCTGTGGAACTAGAGGCGACAGAACACCGATCTTAAAAGTGCTGATTGCAAATGGTCCTACAGACAGTGCCACGGTGCTCTCTTCAGCATCGGTACACTCCTGAAACACAGGTTGTGACTCAACCTAGGGGCTAGTACCCTGAATTGCACAATATTACACCATCTTTGTAATTTTGTCTTTCGCAATTGCTATTAGCTACGTGACTCTTGGCACTGTAGATGCATACCATTTCTCTTTTTCTCCCCCCTGCCCACCAAACAGCTCATAAATAATATGGGAAAATTATATGAGGAAGTCTGGGGAAACGATTACAGTCAAGCCTTTCTCTATTTCTCATGTTCACTCATTTATTCATTCAACAGATAATTACAGGGGTGCTTAGAAAGTGGCTAGGATTAAGCACCAGCCCCTTTTCCCATGCAATTCACACTCCAGCAGGGACTCTCCCATCCAGCTGTTCTGCCTTCCCTATCACATTTGTACACTGTCTCCAATCAACATGCTGGTGTGTCACCTCCTTGCTCCTGGCTAAAGGTGACATTAGCATGTGTTACCAACTCACATTACCTCTTTTCCAGTGTAACCCTGACTGCTGTTACTCCCCACCTTTGAAGGGCCTGTTCAAGGTGCCCCCGTCGTGAACTGAACACTATCTCCCATGATATCCTCTGCCTGTTTAAAATTGAAAAGTAGTAGATCCCACTGTAATCCCAAAGGCATTTTTAAGCCGGTTTACAAATGAGGGTAAGAGAAATCACACACGGATCCTTACAATTAATTAATCGTAGCATAACACATCTGACTTGAGGTGTGCCTAATGTGATGGACCAATCCTTTTTCATTATTATCGTCCACCCCCCCCCCCCGACCCCCACCCCCGCCTTGCTCCCCTAGACTGTAAAGAAGTCTTCAGGAGCGAACATCTGGTCTGAACTACACTGTGCCCTACACAGCATCTAGGTACCCTCGCCTCCTTTCTCCCCTTAAGAGGACAGCACGCTGTGGCACTGCCTGGATGTTCCCGGGAGAAACAGCCTGCAGGGCCCCTAGGACGCGGCAAACTCCCGGTGTCCCTGGTTCTCCCATCTCGCACGGTCACAAAGTAAGAGGCGCTGCTGCACCACCGTCCCCGTGCGCCCTAGTTCCCGAGGCTGCTTTCAGGCAACCGCGGGATTCTTCCCAGGTCCTCGGCTCTGCTTCCGTCTTCCTCCCCGGCCGGGAGCCCGGGCAGAAGGAGGCCGCGCCTCCTCCCGCGGCCCCGGGGAGCCCGTGGCCGGCGAGGCATTGTGGGACTGCGCGGCTGGGCCGGCTCTTCTCCGCGCGGAGAGGCTGCCCGGGAGCAGGTGCAGAGCTTGCTGCGCACGCCGCGGCCGGGCCTGGGGACCTGTTTTCCTGGCTGGGCGCTGGGCTCCGCGCTCCTCGCCCCACCCCCTAGCCCGCCCAGCTCCGCGCCCGCAGCGCGCAACCCCGGGTGCCCGTCTGCGCAGGCGGCAACCGAGAGCAGCGGCGTAGGCCCCGCACACCAACCGCGAGCGACCAGACCTGTGGCGAGGCCGCAGCGGCGACCTCCGCCTACGCGGGGCCGACAGTCGCTCAGCGGCGGGCGCCGGAGCTGCGGGGATCCGAAGGCGCCGTGGTGTGGGCGGGGTCCCGGCAGCGTCACGGGGCGCGGAAGGGCGGGGCGTAGGGAGGCAGGGCGGGGCGCGGAGAGGCGGAGGCGCCGCCGGGAAGTTGCGCCTGGTCTGCCGGCTAGTCTCGTAAGTAACCCCGAAGCCGCGGGGTGGGCGGGGCCGCCTCGGCGACGCAGCCTTCCTGTAAGCTCTCCCGGAGTAGAGGAGGCGCCACTCAGTGCTGCCGGGGTGCCCCTGGCCCGCTTCCCTGGCGAGAGCGCTGTCTCTGGAGACTGGTTTCTGCATCGCTGCGAAAGGCGGAGGACTTTGGGAGGACTCGAGGGCCAGGGGGCGGGCCCAGGGAGCTCGCGGCGGGCTCCTAGGGGTATCCCGCAGGCGGCAGCTGCTGTGCGCGGCTGGGGACGCCGAGGAAGCGGGCGCGGAATCCCCCCTGTGCTGTGACCCCGCGCCGCACGTCCCACACGTCTCGCTCGCCGCGGGCCATGTCCGGAGGCCTGGGCTCTGCCCACACGCCCCCTGCCCTGGGGCTCCGGAAGCCCGCGCCGCGTAGCCTCAGCTGCCTCTCCGACCTGGACGGCGGGGCGGCCTCCGAGCCCCGGCCCTGTCGGCCCCCTGCGAGCCCGGCCTCTGCCCGGGCTACGGCGCCCCCGCGGTCGGGCTGCGACCCCCAGCTGCGGCCCATCATCCTGCGCCGGGCGCGCTCGCTGCCCACCTCCCCCGAGCGGAGGCAGAAGGCGGCGGGCGCGCAGGGGACTGCCTGCCGGCCGGGCTGCAGCCGACAGCTTCGCGTACGCTTCGCCGACGCCCTGGGCCTGGAGCTGGCGCAGGTCAAGGTGTTCAACGCGGGCGACGACCCCTCCGTGCCGCTGCATGTGCTGTCGCGACTCGCCATCAACTCGGACCTGTGCTGCAGCAGCCAGGACGTGGAGTTCGCCCTGCAGTGCCTGGTGCCCGACTTCCCGCCGCCGGTGGAGGCCTCGGACTTCGGCGAGCGCCTGGGGCGGCAGCTGGTGTGTCTGGAGCGAGTCACCTGCTCTGATCTGGGCGTCAGTGGCGTGGTGCGCGTGTGCAACGTGGCCTTTGAGAAGCAGGTTACAGTGCGCTACACCTTCTCTGAGTGGCGCAGTGCACACGAGGTGCAGGCGCGGTGGCGTGGGCCTGCAGGTGACCAGGGCAGCGAGGACGTCTTTGCCTTCGGTTTCCCGGTGCCGCCGTTCCTTCTGGAACTCGGTTCACAGGTGCACTTCGCCCTACGCTACCAAGTGTCTGGTGCTGAGTACTGGGATAACAACGGTGGCCACGATTACAGCCTCACTTGTCGCAACCACGCGCTGCACATGCCCCGCGGGGAGTGTGAAGAGAGCTGGATCCACTTCATCTGAATGGTGGATAGGTCCAGCGACTCGTAGTCCCTTCCCAACCGGGTGCTCTCCTACCTCCGACTGTTCCTCCATCTATACCTTCCCGGAGTTGTATGACTTCTTTTCTGTTCTGAGGATATCAGGCAGCTCTGCCCTGACTCCTGTGTGAAGTGTCTCACTCATCTGGTCTAGATAGGGCCCTCAGGAGGCCGAAAGGGGGAGTAGGTTGGGGTCCTGGTGGTGCTGGGATGAGGTGGGTGCCTGACAGTATTCGCCTTTCTGGGGAGCGCCCAGGCTGTGTCTTGGTTGGGCTTTTCTTTTAAGACACCTCCTGCCAGGGAAGTGTTTTGCATGTGTCCTGAACCAGTCTCTGTGAATGAAGCTGTTGCTGATTATTATGCATCAGAGTGATTGTTTTCTCAAGAGTGTTCTGGATTTAGTAAGTATCTGAAATGCTCCTTTTGCCCACGTTTATTGCCATTGTAAACAAAATTTGCAGTGCAACCTGCATTGCTGTTCCTCCAGGCGTTCCTGCGCTGGAACAAGGAAAACCTGAGACTACCTTAGCTTGCCAGTGGCTGTAGCCTTCTAACAGTAGAAACTATTAATAGGCAAGAAATTCATTCCCCCTCAATCATCACGTAGCCATTTCTGGGCTTTGAAGCCTCTATGGCTGGGCTGTGTGCCTGCTCCATCAAGACAACCAGGAAGGAAGAAAATCCAGAGTTTTTAACTAGCTGAACAATCCTTCTGCACCCTCGGTCTTCACATGTAATGCTCTTCTTGCACATGTTTAAGAAGTGAGTGTCTGTATATTCCCAGGCCATTCTGTTTAGGTTTTCACCTACTTAAATATTTTAAGAACCTTGCCTGAAGTTATTTAAATTTTCAGGTGGCTCTAGGGTTTCCTGTCAATAGTTGGCTTTGCAACTACCTTTTTGATGATTAAGGTGGCTTTTTATTTTTTCTTCAATGTCAGTGATTTCAACATTCATTTTTCAGAAGTCCAGTTACCAAGTGGAACTAGATGGTATTTTCAGCATTAGAGCATGGGGGGAAAAGAATCACAAATTTTATACTTCTGGATTGTTTTAAATTGTATTTACACATGTCAGGTCTTACCAGCTACCTGCCGATGTTATTCTTCGTGCCTTCAATAGGAAAATTTCTAGCATTTTCTGGACTTGTTTCCCAGTTTTAAAATGTTGATTTGTTAAAGCCCCCACTAGGGAGTCAAAGCTGCTGTCCCTAGCTGTACATCACAGTACCTTAAAAATTACCACACTGGCCTCCAACAGCAGGTGTTAGGCCTGAGGCACAAACCACTAGCCCAGGTGCATAAACCCTCCAAGGTGTGGTGAATGCTTGTGATGGAACGGAAGCCCGAGGTGGATTTTGTGCTGCCCCTTGCCCCTGAGATGGTTTTAGTGCTTGTGGCTGCTTATCCCATCTCTATCAAAAGATGCATTTTGGTTGCCCGGTGGGATGGCTCAGTGGTTTAAAGCGCCTGCTTGGGAAAGCTTGGGCGGCTGTAGGGACCGCGGTTCAATCCCCCAGCACCACATACTGCGCCAGCCCTGCCATTGGGGTGGGCTGAGCCGGCCATAAAAATGAGTGAATAAACAAATAAAGGTTCTGAAACAAGAAAAAAAAAAAAATATGCATTTTGCCTTTTCACCAGTTTTTGGATCATCATGACTTTTGCATTTTTCACAATAGAGGAATGGGCATGGCTTTCTGTGGTACCTTTTAACATGTGAATCCTGGAAGTTGATTTCAAATAAGTTGCCTAAGTTGGCCAGGCTTTGGCTGTGTGGGCTGTGTGTTACATTGACATGCAAGAGGAAGAGAAAACTGGTTACATTTCCTGCTGCTCACAAACTGTCCAATTAGGTCAGCAAGCCTGGGAAGGCCTGGGCAGCACTGCCTTTGGCCTCAGCCCAGCCTGCGAGACAATTGTTCAGACTGCTTGGGTGCCTTGTTGTGCTGCCAACTGCATAGTTTTATGGCATGGAGAGAATTCCATCATCACCTGGCAAAAAGTCTCTTGCCAGAGAGGTTCTAGCCATAGAGATTTGGCTGCAGATATCAATGCTCTATCTTCAAAAATAAGCGAACCTCAAGGTGCCTTGAAAAAATACCAAGACTTTGAAATTTTAAGGCTTAAATAGACTAGCCTGTTTGGTAAGGAAGCTCTAAGAAAGTTCAAGAAAAACTTTCAATCCCTGAAGGTTGGATAGTTATATTGCTTGAATGTTTAAAATTTTATAATGGAATGTGCAATAGCTGGGTTATCCCCTGAAATATATTTAATATCTGTCATTTAAGATAATTTTACTCAAGCCTAAGTATTAAACTGTGTACTTTATTTAAAAGTGTGGTCTGGTTTTATGGTACAATTTTAAAAGCCTGAATCACTTCACACACCAGCCTAACTTCACACATAAGCCTGTTCAGAACAACATGTTGTACAATTCTGCCTCAGTCAGTAGTAGACTGTGGATGTCTTTGAGAACCTGTAAGACTGTTTCAGGGCACATGTATGAAGACAGGTCGAGGAAAAATCCAGGGTCACGGTCACTGCCCTTCTTTAACAGCATTCTTGGACTCTTGGGTGGGGAGTAAGTAGGGTGTGCTTGGCTTTCCAACCTTTCCCAGCTGTGACCCTAGGCCAAGTTGCAAGCCATGTGCGTAGTGCGAGGGAAGGAAGCATCTACTGTACTGTGCTTTGTGTATTTGATTTGAATTGCTTGTGGAAAGTATGCTACCTTCTTTTTTGTCTTTTTGAGACAGGGTCTCACTATGCAGTTCAGGCTGGCCTTGAGCTCACTTTGGTAGCCCAGGCTAGTCTCGAACTCGCACCGATCCTCCTGCCTAAGCCTCCCAAGTGCTGGGATTACAGGCGTGCGCCACCACGCCCGGCTAGTATGCTACCTTCTGATGACATTCCCATTTTCTTTTTTCTTTTCATTGGCAGACATAGTTTATTTTTGTGTAAAAACCCTTCATATTGTAGCTACTGCTGGAGCTTGAGTCCTGTGGACAGAGAATCTGGTGTGGGTTTTCACAAGATGGTCAGTGAATTCCTGATAGGGAGACTTGGTGAACACAGTCTCTTTCCAGAGGTCAGGGGTCAGATAGCTGTAGGTCTTGGAGATGGCATCAAAGGTGGCCTTAGCAAAGTTGCCCAAGGTAGCAGTGCAGCCCCTAGCAGAGGTGTAGCAGTCATCAATTCCAGCCATCAGCAGCTTCTTGGGCACAGGGGCGGAGACGATGCCAGTGCCTCTGGGGGCAGGGATCAGGTGCACCAACACAGAGCCACAGAGGCCAGTCACCTTGCAAGGAACAGTGTGGGGCTTGCCAATCTTGTTTCCCCGGTAGCCTCTCCTCACGGGAACAATGGAGAGCTTGGCCAGGATGATGGCCCCACGAATGGCAGTGGCTACTTCCTTGGAACACTTTACACCCAGGCCAACATGACCGTTGTAGTTTCCAGTGGTGACAAATGCCTTGGACCTGGTCTGCTGGCCAGCGCGAGTTTGCTTCTGCACAGGCATGATCTTTAAAACCTCATCCTTGAGGGATGTGCCCAGAAAGAAGTCAATAATCTCAGACTCCTTTATGGGTAAGGAAAAAAGATAAATTTCCTCCAGGGACTTCATCTTCATGTCTTTGACCAGCCGGCCCAGTTTGGTGACAGGAATCCACTCTTTGTCTTCAGCCTTACCGCCGCGAGCCCCACAGCCTCAGCCCTGGCCCGGGCCTTGGCCTCAGCCTTTGCCGCGCCCACGACCTCGAAGGCCACTGCCAAAGCCTCCACAGAAGCCGCTGCGGCCTCCCATGCCTGGGCCTCCGGCCCTTCCCGCTGCACCGATGTCATCCACCATTTGGTGTTTTCCAGAAAAAGGGCATCCCCATTTTCTTATCTAAAGAGAATGAAGCTCAGGTGTAAGTAATTCATCTTATGACCCACAGGTGCTAGGAGACAACTTCAGAGTTCAAACAACCCTGTGCCAAATTCAATTTCTGTCTGTCATGGGCCTGTGAAATTTAACTGGAAAGTGCTGTGGTAGAACACTTGTTTAGAATGCATGAGACCCTTAGCTAAATCCTTGGCACCGGATTTTAATTGAAAGCCTAATTCAAGTATTAGTCACTATTTCATTTAAACACCATATTCTGAAACTTAAAAATAGCTCACCATTAAAAATGAGTGAGACAGTTTTTTCTCCCACATTGTTGTATAGTTTAATAATGTTTACTAAATAATCCCTGGCTTTATACATACATTCCATAATGAGAAGGCTCTTAACACTTTTTTTTTTTTGTCTTTTTGAGATAGGGTCTTACTATGCAATTCAGGCTGGCCTTGAGCTCACTTTTGTAGCCCAGGAGGGTCTTGAACTCACACTGATGCTCCTGCCTCAGCCTCCCAAGTGCTGGGATCACTGCTGTGCGCCACCACGCCTGGCTGTCTCAACACTTTTTATTTCTACTAAAAAAGTGCAAAGTGAGAAGTCACTATTTTTCATTTGAAGCCTCTTAGTAAAATTCCCAACCTCACAAAGGATGCTAAGCTTAATGGAGGAACAGTCCTATTGTAGAAATCAGATCATGAGTCTGAAGCACCTGTGATCGCACATGTTGCACTACATACTAATACTTAAAATGTTTAAACCACTTTAAAAATTTAAGTATGTAAACCACCCTAAATCTCTGTAGACTGCACATATAGCTTGTAAACTGAATGTGAACGTTAAATCTCACAAATTAAAGTAGTTACAAAGTTTTCAGGAAATGCATAACTAGCTAACCGATATTATTCATTTAAATTTTTGAAAATTGACATTCCATGTGATCTAATCTGCTTTGGTCTTCAAATGGAGTTTCATTCCTGTTATTTCCTAAAGGCCCTTAACTTTACATTGAAATCATTGCCCCATGTGTACTGGTTTTAGCTCAGTATCAGTGCTACATGTGTGCGCTCCCGCCGAGCAAAGCCCCCTCAACCCACGGTGGTCCAGTGTTTTAAAGCAAATGTTGCCTTTTACATAGACTATTACTGTGTCACGTAGATTTTGAGTTGATGGCACCTATACAGGGCTTTGCTTGGCCGTGATTTCTCTTTTACAAAGGCCAGGTCACCTCGCTGCATGTCACCAGGACCGGCCGGATGGACCTGTGGTCCCACATACACAGGGACAGGTGGGACCTCAATGCCCATCCACAGGACGTGGAGACCTGAGGCCTGCTCTGCTGGCCAGTCACTCTCAGGGGGCGGGGAGGCTGGCAAAACCTGGGCTCTCCCTTGACTTCGGACAGACATTGGACTTGCGTGTCTGCCCCTGCACACACGGCCTGGTGCCCCCTTACTGGCCGCACACCTGCCTCGCGGCTCTCTTCGCAGTCCCTGGGAGGGGGTGGGGAGCCACGTGGCAAGGCGGCGCCTGTGCGGCACGAGGAGGCGGGACGTGGCCGGCCAGGGACACTGGTTGGCTGTGCCGCACGAAGGGCGCGGCGCTAATTGGACGAGCACTTCCCGCCCTTCTGCTCGGGGCAAAGCTCCACTGCTCCAGCTGAGGAGACTCATTCGACCAGACGCCCAGCGGGCCGCGGAGTCGGCCATCTCAGCGAGGCACCTGACGGACCCCTTCCAGCGGGGCTGCTGAGCCGAGCGCTCCAGTGGGCTCTTCCAAGCGACGGTGGGGCGCAGGTATGAAGACTGCCGCGCGAGTGAGGCCTGGGGGCTGCGCGGGAGGGTGGCCTCAGACCTCTGAGGTGGCCGTTGAGGGACCGTTGGAGCGGCCTCCGTGTGCAGGTGGAGGCGGCGGCGGCGGCTGCCCGCCCTGGGACTCCGCGGGGCGGGTGGGGGGCGCGCGGGCTGGGCTGCGCGGGCTGGGCCTCGCCGCTCCGAGGAAGGTGGGGGACGGCGGGGGACGGAGAGAGGTGGAGGGAGAGGCGACGGGAGAGGGCGGGAAATGGAGGCCGAGGGTGGGAAATGGCGGGCAAGGGGGAGGACCGGAGAGAGGAGGGGTAGAGGGCGGGAGAAAATGGTGGGAGACGGGGAGAAGGTGGGAAATGGTGGGAGTGGGCAGAAGATGGCGGGAGAGAAGGAGGGCGGGAGAAAATGGTGGGAGACGGGAGAAGGTGGGAAATGGTGGGAGTGGGCAGAAAATGGCGGGAGAGGAGAGGGGAGAGGGCGAGTGGAGGTGGGTGAGGTTGGGAGATATTGAGTGAGGGGGAGATGGCAGGTGACAGCAGGAGAGTGTGTGTGTGCACGGGAGATGGCAGTCAGCCTTCTCTCTGCTGCAGCCGTCCTTGCTGTGTGGCAGTGGTGGTGTCTATGCCATGAGCGTTGTGTGGACACCGTAGGGAGGGGGCCAGTGCTCTGCCCGCAGGATGCAGGGAGACTCGCAGGATGCTGGTCAGTCCATCAGGCCTACGTGGCATCGGGACTTCAGTCAAAGTCCTGGGCTAGGTTTCAGGCCTGTTACATCATCAGCCCAAGTGTGCCTTCCTGGTGATGCAAAAGGAATGCATTTCTTTTGCTTCTGTAGTTAGCCTTTTCTTTTGCTGCATGTTTGGCTTTTTTTTTTTTTTTTGGTATGTGTCCTGGCAGGTAGAGGTGGTGCTGCTCTGGTGCTTACAATATTTGTGCAACTCTGGGGCTTAGTGTACTGGATTATTGGTTTTCTTTTCCAGGTAAACTGGAAGACTACCTATAGGCTAATACTTTTTCCAGCTTCCTTTGTTGACAACTTTAGACTAGAAATCTTTTTCTGTATGTCATGTTCCAGGACACTGTGTAAAGTATATTCCTTTTAATATAACTTTAATATGTTTTAGTTGTGATCATACAATTTGTTTTTAAAAATGACAGTGGGCAGGTCTAGCATTTCTGGGCCCTATGGAATGAGTATAGAGACTTATACAATATATTTTAAGTAAGGTTTTACATGCCTTAGTCTCCAGTTTTTTTAGATATACTTTCACTGCAACAAAAATAGAAAACATGTGTAAAATTGTCAAAATACTCAAGGTAAGTGAATATTTGATGATGAGCTGGTGAATTTTGAATAAGAGCTACATGATGTACACATTACTGTATAAATAAATATATTCCATACTTTTTCTTTTCTTATTTTTTTGGGGGGTGGGTGGGATAGGTACCAACCAATTGAATATGACCAGGTAAGCACTGTGTCTCTGGGCTATATTTGTGGCCCTCAAAACTTTTTGGTAATTTAGAAAAGTTACTATCATGGTAAACTTCTGTGTTCTACTGACATTAATGATTTAAATATTTAAAAAGGCATATTCAGAGTATATCAGACTTGAGTATATATTTATAAAAACTTATAGGTGTCTTTCCCATTGCTGACAATACCTTATACTCACAACTTCAAAGGGGAACAGGTTTATTTTGGTTCACGCTTGAGTCTGAATCTGGTTGGCTCCCAGACAGAAACAGGATGGCAGGGACATGACAGAGGAAAGGGTGCTCAAGCCATGGTAGCCAGGAACCAGAGAACAAACACCCCCTTCTAGGTAGCACCCTGAGTGATTTGCTTCCATGTAGGCCCCACTCCTATGAGCATATTCATCTATGGAATTCTTTAATGAGTGAGTCTGTTACTGAGTATAGTACCCTATGATTCAGTCACCTTCTACACACATGAAAATTTGGGGGCATTTTAAAGCTAATCGTAACAATAGATGTAAATTATTTAAAGCTTTGAGGAATATCAAAGTACTCTAATGAATACTAACCTTCAGAATATGCTTATAACACTGAAAATGTTTTTGAATAAGTATTATTACATATTTTGATGACAAACAGTGGTTTCTTTTTTTTTTTTTTTTTTTTTTTTTTTTTTTTTTTTTTTTTTTTTTTTTTTTTTTTTTTTTTTTTTTTTTTTTTTTTTTTTTTTTTTTTTTTTTTTTTTTTTTGTCTTTTTGAGACAGGGTCTCGTTATGCAGTTCAGGCCAGCCTTGAGCTCACTTTTGTGCCCAGGCTGGTCTCAAACTTTCACTGATCCTTCTGCCTAAGCCTCCCAAGTTCTGGGATTATAGAAAAAATTTAAGGTAAAAAAAGGCATTATTTTTTAAAAAAAGTTTACACATCAGAAGTATCTTTGACTAAAAATGAAATGCTTTCCAAAATAATAACAACTATAGAGAGGAGGCTCTTTCCCAGCTTCCTACTGTAGCATATGCAAATGAGGGATCCAGGTATGTTCTGTCTTGATTGGTTTTATGCAAACCTGGAATGTAAGGATACGTTCTTGATTGGTTGACATTTACATTTGACTGTAGGTCTTGGTTCATTATTTGCATCCTAGCAGCAAAATTGGATTGCAGAGTTTTGGGAGAAGGGCTTTTTTCTGGGTTGTTGGGAAAGAAGATGCCCTGGTAAGAACTGCACAGTTTAACTTATGATCTTTCCAGGAACACAGAGTCTATATGTGACCCCACAACCAGGAAATGGTTATCAGGATCTATTGTTAATTTTACACCCAGTTAGCCCCTTGGGCACCTCCCTGGAGACTCAGCTTTTCTTAAAGTTCATGCTGTTATAAAAGTTCATGTCTTCCTCAGGAAGATTATGAAGATTATCCTAGGCTTACATGTATACAATTATACATTAGGCAGTACTGTAAAATATTTCTCAGTTACTAAGTGCAACTTTTGCAAGTTACTGTTAGTTTGCTTAACTTATGGATATTTCTAGAACTATAATTGAAATACAAAATAGAAAATGAACATTTGATACTGCTAGCAAATAATACTTCATTTATGGAAGAATCAGCATTCTTGCTCTCTTAAATGTGGATTTTGCAATTCTTTAATATCTTTTATATAAGCCCTTCCATTGCTCAAGTGATTTTTTTTTTCCAAAACAGACTCAAGTGTCACCATCAGTACACCTTATAACCATTTTTTTTGTTCAGTTGTGGCATCCTATTTTCTGCTTTGGGATCCTATTCCTTCCCTTCCCTTTTTAAATGGAAGCTTTCTAATATACACAACATAAAATAGTGGAAATAATTAGAATCCCTGCTTTTCAAAGGTGTAAGGTTTGATTCCTGGTACTGCTTGCCACGCCAGCCCTGCTCTCAGGCATGTTGAACTGGTGAGGGAATCTGGGTGTGGTGGCATGAGGCTGTAATCCCTGCATTTGGGAGTCAGGAAACAGGTTCACTATGAGTCAGACCTGCATATGAGACCCTGCACCAGGAAAAAAAAAAAAAAGCATAGACAAGAGAAGTATTTCTCTGTGGTGGGAAGTATATGAAATGTATCAGTGGTTATAGGACTTGCTAGGCTATTGCTAAGTACAAAATTCCGAGTGAATAAGATACACCTGTGCACCCTACGTTTTAGTGAGAGCAAGGGAATGATAAGAGATTGAAATACTGAATAACTTAGAAAAGTCTTAGAGAAGCATCACTATTCCATATTAAACTGTGTTGTAAAGTTAACAATTTCTGTAAACACTAGAGTACTAAGAATATAAAAAAGAAACTGATCAATAAAATGAAACAATAGCAATGTATACCGAATTCTGTATGGAAAATTCACATATGAATAGTATAACTTTAAAAATAAGGGGAAAAGGTAGTCATTAAATGGTATTGGGGAAACTGATTCACCACAAGGTAAGAAAGCAAAGAGAGAAAGAAACAATAAAGCTCTATCTCCTACCTTAACAAAATAAACTCTGGAAAAATAAACTAAATGTAATACTTAAAAATTATTAAGAAAAAAATACTGGCAAAGAAAACAAAAAATGGGAATAAATAATTGCATTTTGAAAATACTTTGTTATGCATTGTGAAAATTTTAAAATCTATACCATGTAACAGTAGGTCACTTCTAATTTCACACTTGGAGAAGTTCAAAAATACAAAGGAGTATAAAATATTTATTGTTTCTAATAACAAGAAACTGGAAATTGCTCAATGTTAGTTTGGCAAGGGGAGAAAATAAACATGAAATGTGGTATAATAACTGAATATAGCAGTCTGTGTAAGTAAGAAGATGTCTATCAGAATATTAGTACATTCCGAACATAATACAAAGTAAAAGCAAAAGTTGCTAAATGAGACATGCAAAAAAAAAATCCTTATATAAAATTTAAACTACATGAACATTCATCTCAGATGCCCATTTCTGGATTGGGTCTTTGAATTTTGGGACCCTAATGGTTCTCAGAGAAAGAAATACAGCAAGCCTATAAATACATGAAGAAATGCTCCACATCGCTAGTTATTCATGAAATGCAAATCAAAACAACACTTAGATACCATCTCACCCCAGTAAGGATGGCTATCATAAAGAAATCAACCAACAACAAATGCTGGAGAGGTTGTGGGGAAAAAGGAACCCTTCTCCACTGCTGGTGGGAATGCAGATTGGTGCAACCATTATGGAAAGCAGGGGCAGGGGGGATCCTTACAAAACTAGAACTGGAAGTTCCGTTCAATCCAGCTATCCCCGTACTGGGAATTTTCCCAGAAGAACTGAAAACTTCATACCATAGAGATATCTGTGCACCTATGTTTATAGCAGCCCAATTTGTAATAGCCAAATCTTGGAAACAACCAAAATGCCCATCATTTGAAGAATGGTTAAAAAAATGTGGTATTTTTATACAATGGAATACTACTCATCCATAAAGAATGATGAGTTTGAAGACTTCATATATAAATGGATGTATATTGTGAACATATACTCATTAGTGAAATAAACCAGACCTATATGTGTAAATATCATATAGTCTCCCTAATATAAGAACTTTAAAGAAGAAAACAAGAACTTAAGGGCATAACACAGCTGGATGTGTTATGGATTAAACAACGAAGTGACTGGAAGCAGACAAAGCAGAAAACGTATCAATAGCAAAACCATACACTTATGTACACAGGATGAATTAGATATTGGTCTCAAGAACCTTCAAAAGGTTCAGCATATTGACTATAGCACAACGTAATGGTAAAACTATGTTTGGAATACGTGTCACTCTTGTCTTTTTGATATGTACTGCTCCTGGTGTAAACTCAGTTACTGTCATTCTCTCAAGAGTAGTACTTGAGGGTAAGAGACTGGGCCAAAAACCATATTCTTGAGAGGCTACAATTTTGTATTTCCTTGAATCTCCAAATATCTGTGTCGAAATTGTGTAACTGCTTATATCACATTGCATGGAAAGTTATTAGAATATCAATGATGGTCAGAAAATATTATTTCCAAGCTAAGTCAAAGATATTTGATACTCAGAAAGCCAGTGATGATAAGCTCAAGTACCTATGTTATAGAGTAATAGTATCACAAACCTTTTCTACTGGAGGGTTAAGATTGTAAGTTAACAGACTGAGGATTGGAGAGGAAGAAGGGCTAAGGATAGCCAATATTTTGGCCCTGGCCCTTCAAGGTCAATAAAGACCCAGGATATAAGAGAACCTGTGCTGTAATATCCTATAACTCAGAGGTGTCCCAGATTTCCTGGTCAAGGAGATTGTGGGACCTCAGAGGAAAGGGATGAATGAACTGCAGTGCGTCTAAGGAGAGTCACCCAGAGAAAAGCATTCTCTCAGGCTTTCACAGAAGGCAAAGTGGCCAAGCAATGGCTGTGACTCGTCCCGAGGGCTGACACTAACAACGGTTTTGCAGAGTACTGTCTATGGTCTCAAACTTGATCCTGGGGGGATTTGACCCTGGAAGATACAAAAAAAAAAAAAAAAAAAA